>CM061148.1:24045871-24268371 GCA_030710495.1 Labroides dimidiatus | reverse complement strand
GTAGGCTTAGCAGGCTGGATTCCTGAGTAGGCTAACAAGGCTGGATTCCTCTGCAGGTTCAGAGGGCTGCTCGAGCTCTTGTTCTCTCTCCGTGGGCCACTCGATGTGTATCCTGTGAATGTGGCTGCATGGTTTCTTCTAGAAGAAACAACCTGTCGATACTTCACAGAAGTATATTTGGGACTAACGGTCAAAATATGAAGACAGCTCTGAGTTGACCTGTTTTTTTTTGTTGATCTGGGTATGAATAGATTTGTCTTACACACATGAGACTTTAAAGAGGACTTAAACCCCCCAGAGGATTAATGAAGTGTTTCTATACAGCATTTATTATACTGTGAATGGATTTGTTGTGAAAAAATATATCTATAAGTATCTGTATGTGCCAATTTTATGGACAACAACAAAAACATGTTTTACTCGTGGAAACAAATCTCAAAGATTATTTCAAATTCTGCAGCATAACAAATTAGCCAGATCATTACTGGCCTGTTCAAACTTTAAGCAGTGCCAGTCCTAGTGTCTCATCTCTGAACATCAGTGCTTTTTTCTTCTTAAGCTTCACTCAAAGTATGTATTTCTTTTCTGTAAACAATCCTGCGTTGTGTTCGTGAGAACATTTGTTTGTGTTTACATCTATATTACACCAACAATGTATGCTATAAGGAAGGCTTGTCTGTGATTTCTACCACCACAATTGCTACATAGTCCTGGATGTCTGTACTTTTGTATTGTGTGCTATAATTACATGCCAGTGTATGGTTTAGTGTATGGAGCACTTTATGTTAAATACTGTAAAAGTGTTTGAAAAAACTGCCAGCTTCACCCACCTGTCTGTTTACGTTTGCAAAAATGGTGGGGGCCCTTTGCAACCTATTGTTTTTTATGATTCACTTTTATCCTGAAATAAAAATTTTGTTATTCGTCCAGCTACCATTTAATAGTCGATTGAGCTGAACTTTGTGTTATTTCTCCCTTTAGATTGTGAAGATTTTCAGCGAAGACGGGATGGGTAAAGTGGTGGAGATCCCAGCTGACATGACAGCCAGAGACCTGTGCCAACTCCTGGTTTATAAAAGCCATTGTGTGGACGACAACAGTTGGGCACTTGTTGAACACCACCCACTGCTCGGGCTAGGTAAGGGGTGGACCAGTTCAGTCCTCAGACACTGTTCCTAAACACAGAAATGTACACATGAACAAACATGTATGCACACAAAGTTTTCCCACACGGACTCTTGGACATTTGGTTTGGCTGAGACATGCAAAACAATCACTGACACACAGGTGCATTCACATGTATGCATGCGTGCACACATACTCTGGCAGGCAGACGGTTCAGGCACATATTCTCACGCAGGGATATATTCAAGCATGAGTGCATGTGCATACTATACAACATATGCACGCACAGGGCTATTAATGTTCACTGATCTAATCATATACAACACGGCCAGCGTGTGAAAATGTTGCTGTAGCTGTGCGGTATTATACAGAGCAGGCAGGGCTATGTAATCATGTGAAAAACTCAAACGGACATTTAGCCGCTTGTCGTTGAAAAACATGCAGGTTAGCATGCAAGCGAGCAGAAAGTGACAGAAATAGACGATGCAAAGCACATGAGGTCATATGGGCCTAAGCAAGGCTAGACCCATGATTTGTGACACGATGGCGTGGCGTACGAGTTCTACAGAGAGCTTTAGTGAAAAGTCTCTGATGCAGGGCTAGTGTCAGAGTGTAAGATGAGGAATTGTCAATGTGTCTTTGTAAATCAGGCTAACAAACGATGCATGTTTACCCTTATAATGTTATAACATGCATATAAACGTCACATTAACGGCTCAGTGAGGGGTCTCTGTTTATTTGAGCTTACCAACACTCTCAGGCCTCATGGGAAACCAGTAGAATCTCTTTTAGCCCCCATCTCACAGATTAAACAAAAGCAGTTATCGATAAATGTCACAGCCCTCAGGCCTTCATCTTAAGACTCCTCCGAGCTTTACAGAGGGACCTAATTTAGTGTTTGTGGTGGGGAGGAAAAGTTTCTGGTTCATGCACAGGATAATGATAGCAACAGAGAGGATCAAATGGTATCTGACATCCTTTGCTGCTATCTTTATCTCACTCAGGCTCATTTAAGGTCAGCAGATTGCTTAGAATCAGGCCTTCCTTTGACCCAAGATAGAAAAAAAAACATCTGACTGGGTCTGGACAAAGATCCAGGCCGTTTCCATCACAGGTTATTCTGGGTCCTGTGCTACTTTTTTTTTTTCTTAAAAAAAAAAAGCAACTGTCAAGCAAAAAGAAATTGTGATTCTTTGGATACTTATAACACAACACATTGAGGGGGCTACAGATAGGAAGAGTAGTTTGTAATTGCAATTTCTAAATCAGAAATATAACTTTAATTTGTGTCAGACTTAGTGTAATGTGACTTTCATTGGAAAGAGTGATCCATCATGAAAATAGAAGATCTAGCTGAGGAACTGGGGATTGTTGGTATTTAAAAAGTGTGACTGCAAAACCTGATTAGAATCTATTGATCGTGCTTTCAGTTGAGCATGAAACAGCTTGCAGATGTAGACAGTTGAGTTTTGTTTTCACTCAGTTTCACTTTGAGGAGTTTGGTAAAGAATGAAGAGGAAGCTGTTGACGTTTATCTGAAACACCTCTTCATGCAATTAGCCAAAAGATGAGAAGAAAAGTTGTTTTCACAGGGTCAGCCAGGAACGACATTAAATGAAAGTTTGTTGCAGCAGTTAAGGTTTATGTTGTTGCCTTTGTCTTAGCAGTTAGCAGAGTTAGCTGCTATATTCTCCATAGATCGAGGACAAAAGCTTTTTGAGTTGTTAAAGAAAGTGCAGAAAAGGTTTCGTGACATTCAGTTTAAAAAAGCAGATCTTGAACTGTTTGGGTTCTGAAAGGTGAATGAAACGTCCAAAACGTAGAAAAGTGTGCTAAAAGAGAGGCCATACAGTAGGGTTTAATGTAGGGTGATTTTCATTTGCTGCTGCATAAAGAAGTGAATGAGCTCTGTTGATTTTGTGTTACACTTGGCAGTATAACATTAAGTTCAGAAAGCCGTGGCCAGCTGAATGTTAGAAAACCCAACCTCCCCCTGAGGAAAGGGTGATTATAAAGCACTTATGGAGACAAGTTGAGCCTGTGCTCTGTGCTCGTGTCTGTACAGTTTAACAGATGTGGAAGAGAAGGGGGGTGTAGTTTAATATAGAGCACTGAGCTGGGTGGTGGTAAGAAAAAAAAGTAAGAGCCATGGTGAAAAACATATGAAGAAACACTTAATTTGACTTGTTTTATCTGACAACTCGTTTCAGTTTATTTTTTATGTTCTGCCAAATTTAGTCTTACAACCACACGCTCTGTCGCTGTCATGTAAGGAAACTTTTATAAGATATATTGTGTTGTTTAAAAGGACCACTCCCAAACTTCTAACCCAATATTTCATCATCCATCGTGATCTGATTACATTTCAAATCAGAGCTGCCATCACCAAGCTGCCAAATACAGTTAGGCCGGTTTGTTGTAGATGACATCATTCTTGGCTCGCAGTCACTTTATTCTATTATAGGCCGTCTTCTATTCCAGCTCACCTGAACTGCAACTGCTCTGAAAGAGCTACTTATAGTATTTTATCTTTAGCTCTGAGAGTAAATTAGATGTAGTGAGCAGAACTAGTACCTGTCTGACTGTGTGTGTGTCTGACCTTGCAGCTGTGTTTGCACTTGAATTTGTTTTTGCAGTAAAGTAAAATAAAATAAAGCCACCAGTAAACAGTCAGCTGCCTTTAAAAAGTGGAAAAGCGTCATACATGAACATCTCTTGGGCTGGATTTAATTCAGAATTATTTCTCTTTAACCCTGTATGTCCCATATCTCCCATATGACTATTGCAGTTTGTTAGTATTCAGTTACAGTTATATTATAATTACTGATTTGACTCGTTTGGGGACCTTGTAGTTATTTGATTGCCCCTTTCTAACAGCTGCAAAAATAAGGCTCGTCACTCAGAGATGTTCCTGTACTACTCATGCAGAGATTGGATATTTATTAAGTGTATCAATCATCGGTTTTTAGGTGCTTTAGAGTAGGAAGTAAAAATTAATTTTGAATAAAATCAGTTGCTACAACAGACACAAACAACAATGCCGAGCTAGAGCAGAGCCTGAAGTAAGCAGGGTATTCACAGGGTCTTAAAAAGTCTAAAATCCAATCATTTGAATTCAAGGCCTTAAAATGTCTAAAATTCTCTTAAAATCTCAGAAAATGCCTTAAATACGATTTTGAAAGGTCTTAAAAATATATTTGTTACTTTTATTCAAAACAAATGCAGAAACTTAAGTCTTGCTCTAAAATGTTTTGATTTTCAACGACACTCTGATTTTCCTTCATGTCTTTTATACTTTTTTTTGCCTGTATGGATGTGAAATGGGTCTTGAATTGTATTCATCATGGTCTTAAAAAGTCTTAAATTTGACCCTGGTAAGCAATTTGGTGCTCTGCTATCAACTTTACAGCTTTGTATTATAAAAGTAATGATGAATTCAATTTAAAAACAGTATTTGAAAGAGAAGAAAAATCAGATTTCCAGCCTGTTGTTCTGGCTGTAACAGCTGAATCTTGCACTGATGCAGCAAATGTTCTTAATTATACTGGTACGGATGGGGGTCAACCAAATTTAGGATGTTAAGGAGTAAATTGATTTCCAATTGGTCCCCAGCTGCTTCTCAGACATTAACTTCCTTGTGTTTGTATCACTTCATGTGGAGCCTTCATGTTTTGCAGGTTGTGTTTGCACTGATTTGAATGAGCTGTAGAAAAAAACTGAATGGTATATGCTGTCCATGTGAGTCAGTTATCTGAAAAAAAATGAACTGTGCAACGTTAGCACAGCTTCTGAATGTCTGCTATGCTCATGCATGTGCTGTAACTCTTCATGTGTGCACATGTGGTTTGGGGGTGGACAGGAATAGCTACAGAGAGAGAGAGAGAGAGAGAGAACAATACTGTGTTGGAATAGAACGATCTATTCCTGTACATCACTGCCCACTCTCAGTCCTCTGCTGAATGGAATAAAATACCCCTTTGAGATAAGTAAGTCTGACCTCTACTTGGCTTCTCATAAAGGTTAACATGTGTGGGACAGTGAGGTAGTGTTTTCAGGGTGAGTCACTGTCACAAAAACGAAGTGAGTCACGAAACAGTCGTCATGAAGAAAGAGGGCGGAGGGAAGAGTCGTGACAGTGTTTGAGAGCCGGAGAGGGTAGAAAAAGGGGCGAAGAGGGGAAACATGAAATGTGATAATGATGTGAGATGGAGCTGCAAAGTCCCTCCAAAGTTCAAAAAAACAGACATCAGAGTTTTATTGCAGAGGTCCAACAAGTTACAACATTTTAATTAAATCCACTGGGGGGGAAAGAAGTCTTTCATTAAAAGCATGACCGACTGAACAAGTAATGCTGCTGGAATTGACTGAGTCACGCGCACTTTTAGCATCACAGTGACAGGAAGAAACCAGCAGGACCTCGGACTGACACGTGGGTACGAGGACATCCCGGCGTCTTAAACATTGACTTTAGAAAAGCTTCAGTCCGTCCTTCACATTAATGAACAAAAACCTGACTGTGGTGTTCACCTTTTCAGTTCCTATTTTGCCTAAAATAATCTGTGCAGTTTGAGCTGCTATTTCCAGGTGTGATTGTGTTGGTAAGAAACAGTGTGAGTGTTAGCAATACGCAATCTACAAAAGATAATTAGAGCTCACAGCTTTTATCCAAAGTTAGAAAGAGAAAAAATCTCATCTGACACCTGGAACAAACTTTAGAACTGGTATGTTCACCAAAACAGCACAGATAAGTGCATTGGCTATGAAAAAATGCTGCTTAAGTGATCAACTTTTACCACTTTGAGTAAAAGGATAAGTAATTGACCTTGTTTGGAGGTAAATTAGTGCAGTTTTTTTTCTTTTTTTAGACACTTTGTTTTGGAAGAAACAGGGATGAGAGTTTTTTTTCTCCTGTAATCAAAACCAGTCAAGTCATAAGATGTTTAAAATAATTATGACCGTTATGTAAAATAATAAAACATTAACTATCGGTGCATGCTGTCATCTATGATAAAGGGAGATTTGGTGACGTTTTAAGAATATAGTAAACGTAACTGTGTGTTCCTCTGTCTGCCTCCTTCTTTTCAGAGCGCTGTCTAGAAGACCATGAGCTGGTGGTTCAAGTGCAGGCGTCTATGAACAGTGACAGCAGATTCCTCTTCAGGAAGAACTATGCCAAATATGAATTCTTCAGAAACCCTCTGGTAATTTCTTTTGTTAAGATAACATGTCACTCATGACGTTCTTTTGGTTGAAATGTGTAACAGTGAAGTATGTTGAAGATTCCCCCGTGGCAAAAGCTTCTTATGAATTTCATTTTTGTATTTTTTATTCTTAAAAACAAGTAATCTTGGAACAGTTTGACAACATCTGGTCTCCTGGAATTAGAAGGAGTAATTTGAAGGACAGAGTTGTGTTGTGTTTTTTGTTCTGAGGGGAGAGCATTTCTTGCTCTACTTGTATAAAACGTCATGACAGCTGACTCCTGGTGAGATTTGCATGATGTTACTAATTCACATATTCCCTTCGGTGGCTTAAATTTTCTGTTCCTCTCTCCTCCACCAGACGTTTTTCCCGGAGCAAATGGTTGCATGGTGCCAGGAAACCAGTCGTACGATTCCACCATCTCAGCTCCTTCAGGTGCATACAGCAAACACACGCCGACTCACACGGACTCACACGTTTCTCTGTCTCTGTGTGTGCGTCTGTCTCTCGGTCTCTCCTCTTCCTGACACGCACACAGCTCAGTTTACCTCGGAGTCAGCAGCCGCCACATAGCGTACAATCAAGCTGACATTGCTCACCTCTGACCCTGAGACAGTGTGTCTCGTCAGAGCCTGCAGTAATAACTACTGTTGATCCCCTGTTGACACATGACTGTCTCGGCACACGCACCGCAGGCCCGACGCTCGTGACGGATGGAATTAGGTAGTCAGAAATAGAACATTCAGGTCTTCATTCACCAACTGGGTGCTTGTATAGTACAAACTCTCACACCTGTGTCATGCCGTCACACGCCCATCTCACAAAAGACACGCAGATAAAAGAATAAGTCTGGGATTCCTGGGATTTTGCAGAGCTTTGGTCTTAATGGATGGAGGGTTTTCTCTCTCCTGGATCAAGTAATGGAGCTGTCAGAGGCAGAGTCATCGCTGCAATCATTCCCTTCATGCTCGGCACTCACAGAAAGCTTTTAACTCTCCTGCTCATCATACAGACATAATGCTCTGTTGTGCTCGACGTAGAGGAGTCAATAAATGAAAGGGGATGTGGTAAACCTGGGATGTGTCAGAAATCTTTAGTGTTTGATTTACTCTAAACATCTGTTAAATTGTGTCCAAACACAAAGTGCTTTCTGACCTGAACGCAACCAGGTGCTTTTGCACTGTTTCCCCCTTTGCAAGATGCACATGTCAACACAAATCAGTGTGCTAGAGTGCCCGAAAGAAAAGAAAAAAAAAAAAAAAAAAGAAGAAGCAATTTTTGCATGATTGCTGCATGTGAGCGTGACTCCGCAGATGTCCAAAAAAGCTCATGCGTGAGGCCCACAGTCGATGTTTCCAAAACACTGGGAAACATGTGCTTTAGATATTGAAGAGGGCTCTGGAACAGTTTACCTTCCAGCCGCTAGCCACAAATTCCAAATCAACTCCATTAACTCAAGCTTTCACTTCATGGTGCGATATTTTTGTGAAACATGGAAACTCAAACACCCTCAAGACAACTGAGGCTTTAAGGTTTCCAGATAAGATCTGCATGTTGATTTAATCAGTTTTCCTTGGCTTGCACATGACACAAGGAGAAAGAATGAAACATTATTTTCTCTCTTCATTTCTTTCCATCTTTAAAAAAACATATTGTCATGGGATCAAACTGAAATGTCGCTGTGAACGAGCCAGTTATCCCTCTGGTAACTTTTCTAACACCTCCTGCTTAAAACCCCCAAAAAGTCAGAAGGGTCATGAGGCTTCGCTTTCACGGTCTGTTTTCATGCTGCAAATCAAGATCAAGCGAGCTTTTGCCTTTCTGCTCCATATAGTCATCAGCCCAGCAAAAAAAAAGCATAAACTGCACATTAACTGTGGCCTGTGTCCTCTTTTCAGACACTGACTCAATGTTTTGTCTTAACATGGCCCCTCACTTTCTTTCCATTGGAGCTTTAGCTGTCACACATCTCAGCCGTCAGCTGTCAGTATTTGTCTCGCTCACTCATACAAGATGCCTGCGTGACAGAATTTAGCTGCCTTTTGACAAGAAGTGATCACCTCCTGTCTGTGGTGCGTCTACAGATGCTTTCTGCTGCAGTCTTTAGTATTCTGCTGCGACGGCGACAGAGAGCTTACAGGCTTCAGATAGGATACAGCGTCTCCCTCCGGAGGCAGAGATCCCTTTTTAGAGGATATTACAGAGTGAAAAAAATCCAGACTTTCCTTTACTGAACCCCTGCTTTATGCTCTTCCTCTTTCAGAACTTCTTAGCGACCAGCAGCTGTCCAGAGATTCAGGGTTATCTGTACGTGAAGGAGGTGGGGAGAAAGTCGTGGAAGAAAGTCTACATGTTCCTGCGTCGCTCGGGACTCTACTGCTCTACAAAAGGAACATCAAAGGTAACAGCTGCTCTGTTTTTCCATCTTCAAGGAGAAAGTTTATATTGAAATTTCATATGCTTACCACTGTAAAGTTTTACGATAATTGCACAGTAAATATTCCAGATTGAATGTAATTACCTTCAAAGAATCCTCCTTTTATTTAAGGTGGTCTGGTTTTGTCAGTGTACTACCTCCAGGCTCTCTCTCGCTCTCTCTCTCTCTCTAATTTGCTGACTTATTAATCATTCCTGTCTGCAGGAGCCCAGACATCTACAGTTACTAGCAGACCTTGAAGACAGCAACATCTTCACAGTCACCACAGGCAAAAAGCAGCATGGTGCTCCCACAGATTACGAGTTCTGTATCAAGGTGAGTCTCAGAGAGGGGAAGTGAGATGAAACTGACAGATAGAAAACTTGATGTCTGTGCTCTTACTCTTTAAACTTTAAATCTACAGCCCAATAAAGGTCGAGGGGAGATGAAGGAGCTGAGGATTCTGTGTGCAGAGGACGAACAGGGCAGGACATGTTGGATGACGGCCTTCAGACTCTTTAAGGTATCAGTGCGACTCTCAGGATTATACAGATGGTTCTCGATGTGTTTAAAATATGTGCCCAAACAAAGAAATTCTAACCTGATCTCAAACTTTTAACTATTTCCAAAACACCAGTAAATGGTTTGCCTGTTGATTTACCTGGTTGTATCTTTTCTCCACAGTATGGGATTGTCTTGTACCAGAATTATAAGATTCCTCAACAGAGAAAAACCTTGCTTTCACACTTTTCAGCACCTGTGGTAAGTTTATCCCCATGTTCTATATTCAGTTTGAGCCGTTCAAAATTAAAGTAACCATGTTAGCTTAAAGGGGCTGTGAGGACTATCTGTTTGAAGTGGATCACAGCAACACCCTTTGGCTGCAATCGAGCACACACTGTCGTGATGACATGACTCTTAACAAGGCGTGTGTTTGTTTTGAAATGGAGATCAGATCTTCTTAACACTACTTTTCTTTATTCAAGACAAGTTTTTTTAATGGAAACGATGCAATAAGGTGATGTATATCAACAGTTACACAGCGCTGTTGTTTGAAATGTAACAACAAGCAAACTTAGTCAGAACAGCCCAGTGCTCTGAGATGTATCTGTAGGCTAACGTGTAACGTTAGTGAATCCTTATGTCCTGCTCATCTACCAATGAGAACTACCACAACCTCACTCTTCATTTTATTGACAGACTCTCAAGTTTGATCAGATCACTGCAGAATAACTGCTGCATGTGGGTTAGAATGAACATTATCACAAACAGTTTAGCTCGTGGTTTAGCCTTTAGCTTGTGCTCCATCCCTCTCCTGTTTAGCTTTCTTCTGCTCTGGCGTCTGTTTTCTGTCACACAGTTCAACTTCAGTGTCCACCATCACTACTAAATTAATCTCAGAAACTCTTTTTAGCAGAGAAAAACAGATCACATTCTCACTACTAAACTTTGTCAGCGGGTGTGGTGTTGTCATGGAGACATCGACATGCTGTAAACTAATCCAGTCCTATCTGACCCAATGAGAAAATAACATTTAGAAAGAACCTACATTGGTGCTGATAATCTCATTTAAAGTTGTGGATTATAATCAGGCAGATATCTAGAAGTGAGACTTTTTCAAGATCACTTAGAAAGTCCTCACAGTCCCTTTGACAGCCTTACTTTGTTCATCTTAAATCTGTGACTTTTAATTCTGAAGATTTAACACAAAAGTGCACTGAACATCTGTATTGCTTTGTCTTTGTTTGCTCACAGCTGCACAGCAGTCTTTTTGATGTCTTTAACTTTCATGCGTCTCTGTGTCCCTCTAGCGGAGTGTATCAGAGAACTCCCTCGTGGCGATGGATTTCTCAGGGAGGATAGGCAGAGTGATCGACAACCCTGTAGAAGCTCAGAGTGCTGCCATGGAGGAGGGACATGCATGGCGGGTGAGACACAGCCTCAGGTTTTCAGTTTATCCCGTCATCAGTGCCAGCTTCTACAGACGGCACTGTTTACTAAGCATGTATGAATCTGCAGCAAACTTTTTTGTCAGTTGTTTAAAACTGGCAAGAAGATGGAATGTGGTTAAGATTGGGGTTAATTCATTAGGATGATGAACTGTAAAAAAAAAAGAAAAATCCAGTCATGATGTAATTCCTGTTGTTTCCATGTGTTTGTGGCCTCTCTCTCAGAAGAGGAGTCAACGAATGAACATATTAGGCTCCCACAGTCCACTTCACCACTCCTCATTAAACTCAGGTACATGCACCATATTTAACTTATTATTGTTGTTTTTTTTCCTGTTCAGTTGAAAAAAAAAAACTTAATCAGTATTTATTTTGACCCTCTTCCTTCCCTGCAGTCATCCACATGGCTCAGTTGTGGTTCCACGGCAGGATAACCAGAGAAGAATCTCATCGTATTATCCACCAGCAGGGACAAGTAGACGGGTAAGAGAGCTGGAGCTGTCATGTATTTTGCTTTGATGTTCTTCTATTCACTTTAATTGAGGAAAAAGAACATTTTTTAATGTATTTCCCCTTTTTTTCCCTACACAGGTTGTTTCTTCTTAGAGTCAGTCAGAGTAACCCCAAGGCGTTTGTGCTCACATTGTGCCATCACCAGAAAATCAAACATTTCCAGATACTACCGGTACGTATTCAGTGGTGAACCATCTTTTTCTTTACTACATAGTGACAAAAGATTTCTTGACCGGATGAAATCTTTTGCATGCTTGTTTTAAAATCTAGTAGATATTCAAGAACTTTGCTGTTAAACAGGTAAAAAGAAGTAGTTTGCATGAAAATCAAAGCTCCAGTTTTTGCTGATTATGATACTTCCGCGTGGAATCTAGGCTGTGGTGTACGCCATGGCTTCCTGTGGCTGGTCAATCTAAGCCATTTGCTGCCATCTAGCTTAAACTTGTGAAATTATTGTTGTAATCCTTACAGCTCATAAATTATTCATCCAATCCTTTCTCCTTCTCCTTTTTCTGTCTCCCTGCTTCTTTTGCCCGAACCCTTCCTCCCTGACAGTGTGAAGAGGACGGCCAACTCTTCTTCAGCCTTGACGACGGCGCTACCAAATTCACTGACCTGATCCAGCTGGTGGAGTTCTACCAGCTCAACAGAGGAGTTCTGCCTTGTAAACTCAAACACCCGTGCACCGTTGTGGCCTTATGACATCGTCGGATCATCAGACCCCATGAGCTCTATCACTTGACCTGACTCTGCCTAAAAGAAACAAACAAACACAACAACAAGAATCTCTTTTTGTTTTTATCTTTATAAGAAGCTGGTGAATGACTGATGTTTCTTCCGTTGTTGTTGTTTTTTTTTTTAATGTCGTGAGTCCGCCAGAGACTGCTGACTTTTTTGGATTCTTTTTCTTTGCATGGATGTTTGAGGAATCAGATGCACAACCTGCTTGCGAGGTTCTTCAGTCAAGATGAGAAAAGATGGAGGAAATGAACACTGCCGTTTGTGTCAATGAAGTTGCAACATCTTTCACAGTCTTGCTACCCACAGTCAACAATAAGCTTGGACACCTTGAGGTTTTGTCTTTTCTTCCCTTAAACTGGACAATGAGCAGGACGAGCATCAGTGTGGACCACTCTGCTCTCTGACAACAAACAGTAGTCTTACTCGGACGTCCTCAAAGATGACTGTAGACAGAGAGTTGATTGTCTCTTTGGTTTTGCACTCATCGTGTTGGGAGTGGCCTTTGACGGAGCATGACTTTGAAGCTGTCACATTAATGAACTGAGAGATGGTACCACCGCCCTCCAGCGTTGCAGGCGTGTAAAAGGACACGCCAGAATTCAACATGGATGGGATTCAGAGGCACTGGAAAGAGTCACTTTTTGAATTTGTCCAAAAAAGAAAAAAAAGAGTATTTTTCAAAGAACGGACTGTACAAAAATCTTCTTGTCCACTCTCATGGAGTTTTATTTGCTGGTAATCGACCACACAGGGTTTTTGTTAGTGTGATCAAAACTCTCTGAGATATTTTCCACGTTTTGCATTCAGGTTATTTACATAAGCTACGATGAGGTCTATCTTTATTAGTTCTGCTATTGCACGTCCCAGCTCCGGTAAATATTTCCCTTACAACCTCCACCACATAATGGAAACACATTTTTAAAACTACAGTGTAATACAGGGTGAAGTCACAGGTATGAACGCTGGGAGGCATTTTTTTTTAACTAAGTAGACATTGATGGTGATTGGAATGTGAAAGAGAAACCAGGGAGAAAGGCGGGGTGATACCGGTCATAAACGGTGGAGTTGGAGCACAGTTAGGATCAGACTTTTTCACCATGGCACAGGGAAAGGTAACCACTTGCATCTCCTTCAGGGTTTTTTGTGGGACAATGGAAGCAAAACTCTCCCCTCTTTTTTTCTTTCTTTAGCATAAAACCTCATAAACTGACTTAAATCTAGTGAAAGTTCGTGAAACTCTGTCAAACATAGAGTAAAAGCAGTCAGCGGTGAGGTTTAGCGTACTGACTCCTCTGTGATCGATTCTGTGCATTACATTCCTGTATAAGCTGCCTTTTATTACCTGGAAGTACTTGTGAAATCACATTTCAAAATCACATTTACACCTACTGCCTGCTGCATACCACCACTGTATGGATTTTAGACACACTGTCCATGAAAATTTAGCTGCTGTAAAGAAAAAAAAACACACCAGAGGTAAAAAGTAGTGTGACAGCAACACAAAAGTAAACTGCGGTACTTCTTCTCACACAAATTTAACTCATGCCTCTTAAATTGAATTACAGAATGGGATTTTGATTGGTTAAGATAAGATCTTCAGACTGAAAAGTGAAAACATTAAACCCCTGTATTTTTGTTTCAGATGGTTCAGTTTCAGCAGAAATCGGTTGTTTCCTTATGCCAGAAAAAGTCTGTCTAAAAGAACAGGACCGAAGTTGTGTCATCTGAGTCCGTGCTGAATCAGCAATAATCAGCTATAGTTAAAGGACCTTTGATCGAATAACCTTTTGAATGAATCTGGATCGTTTTGTCCCAAGTTGACCGTTTCTCAGAATGAAACTGAATGATGAAATGTGACGGGAAAAACACAGCTGTATCAAATCATGCACAGAGTTATCCTTAGTATTTCTAATAATAACCTGCACCTGTCACTTCCCACAAACTTGGTTGATAACCACCTTCTTCTGTACCCCCCACCCCCAAAAAACCCACCATTCTCCTTCTTTTACTGTAATTATGTCAGAAAAAGTAAAAACCTCCCACTTTAAGTTTGATTTGGTCCAGTCGTTTCCTGTAACTCTGATCAGAAGCCAGCAGACAGTTAAATTTCTTTCTTTTTACCTGAATTGCGACACCGGCAGTCATAACTTATTCTTGACGATTACTGAAAAGGTGACGTGCAGAATAGCAGCACCGTATTGACTCTTTGTGCATGGTCACCGTTATTTATCTGAGATACATAAAATGACTCAATCATTTTTTTAAGTATTGTTGCAGAAAAAAAAATGTATTTATTTATCTGGATGTGACTGATTACTTGAAAATTTTCGATTTCTTTCTTTCTTTCTTTTCGTCAGCGCTGTTCTGTACTGTTTTCTTTTGTCATTACCATGAAATAATTGACCTGTATGATTTCTGATTATAATGATTACTGTGATGACATAAGATTCATCAGTGGACTTATTTTTCTTTCGTTGGTCTCAGTCAAAAACATTTTTGTTTTGATGATCAAAACTTGTTATCATGTTTGGAGGCTCACTGGTAGTAGCTAGTAGAGCCTGAGTTTCACCAAGCAGGAATCAATGAGTTGTTTTGACCCTTTCGTTTTGCCTAAATTCAATAGGAAATTTATTTCAGTTAGAAAGCTGCACACCTTTTAGAATATGTGTCATAGAAAGCTCAACTTCCTGCTGTTACACAGTTTGACATCCTGTCTTAAAAGAAGGACTTTCAGAAATGTAGATGTTGGAAAAAAGAAGAACTTAAATTCAAGTTTTAACTTTTTATTGAAAAAAAATTTAAGAATCATGAAGATTAGATTTGATCCTTGGACTACTTCTCAGCTATATCTTGCCATCTTCACCCTTAAGCTGCAATAAGTAGGGATATAATAATTCATGAATGCAGAGGTAATGTTTGCTGTGCAGGGATTCTCTTACTGATCATTGAGATCTGTAACGTGGACAACAACAACAACAACACAAGTTTTTTGTAGAGCTGAAAGTCATCTTAAGCTATTGATAAGTCACTGTATTGCTAATGCTAGCTGTTTGAAGTTCTAATCATTAGTCCCCAGAGATGTTTGCAGTCATCCTCTCTCTCACATTATCACATTCTTGTTTCTGTCTGATGTGAGTGAAAGCAGGTGTCAGCATGTGAAGGATCAGGGTCTGCAGGGTCTTAAATTCTGAAGGCAACTATTAAAAAAGTGAGCTGAGGTCAGACGTCAGGGGGTGTGATCATTATGTTATTACTCTTAACAGAAATGAATGTAACTGGGTTGCTCAGGGTTGACTTGGAGCATGTTCAAAACTACTGGATCATGAGATCTCTGGGACTCATAAGTGCAAGTGAATCATAAATAATGAAATTATCTGGGACTTTTTCTGCATTCTGTGCACCTCCAGTCTGCTGGGTGACTTGAAAAACACCCTTTAGCAGAGCGGAGTAGATCCAGTTCAAAGGGTACAGTTTTTCTTTAGCAGTTCATTAAAGGGCCTCTCAGCAGGCCTGTACTTAAACTTGTTTTGAGCTACATCCCTAACACTGTCACCTTTACAATCCGGCAATAAATCCTGATTTTAATGAGGATGAACAAAGAATCCTGCAGATGTCTCTGATCACTCCTCTTCCTCTGTGGACCAAATGACAGACAAAGCTACTGTTCAGGAGGGACTCTTAATACCCTAAAAGCTTGCAGAACACTACTCAGAAAGTGGCACTCCTTCAAATGCTCTTGTTTTTAAGTTTCAGTTTAGTGTTGGAGTTTGACATAAATCAGGGCCCGATCCTGCAAACGTGGATTAATCTGTATCATCTTGACTCTTGTGCATTTTCGTTAACTGTCACAATGCAAGATACCGTGGCTGTAAAAAATGAGTAAAGAAAAAAATATATCTATATATATAAAAAAATATAAACTATTATGTATTTCAGGGAATGCAAAAAAGAAAACAGTAACTTTTCTCTTTTTTGTAAGAGAGAGCTCCTGTATTCAAAATGTGCTTTGCTTCAATCTGTAAATAGTTGAATGGCTTATAAATCTTAATTGTAACCTTTTCAGGTATTTTTGTACAAATAAGGGACTGATATATTCTGTTTATTGTAATTAGAATAAAACATTAATACATTGATATAAAACCTGGGCTGTGTTTGTTGTTATTTGGGGAGGGGGGGGGGGGTACATACGACTGTATGTGACAGACTAACATTGTGCTTAATGCAGCATTTCTTTAAGTTATCGTCCCTGTTTCTCTCTAGTTAAGTTAAAAACAACTGGTCTAATGCAGAGTTTGTGTATAAAATGCCTTTGAATCCGTAACTCCTTGTTTGTCCACTAGATGACAGAATATCACAAACATTCAGCAGTTTTATCAAATCATTCATCACTGGAAATGTTCCAGTAACAGCATGTAAAATACTACTAACTCCTGCAGATTATTGTACAACTTGCAGAAGGTGAAAAAAAAACATAATAATATGCAAAAAAAAGCTTCCCTGATCCTGCTGAGGTTTGACCCTTTGACACCTTCTGGGCTTGTCACTCCTTTTGGATTATCAGTCATGCAAAAACAAGGAAGTTACAAGGCTTTAAGTTTTTGAAAGGGTGGAAAAAAAAGATTAACATGTCTGAAGCTTTGCAGTTCATGAAATACAAGAAATAAAAAAGAGTTAAGAACTATTCTGATCAAACAAACAAATAAATTAATTCCAGAGTATCAGTAGAGGAAGTTTAGCATCTGTCAGTAAACATAACTCATATTTCGCTTTCATTAAAACTCTGGTCTTGTGTTCAGAGGCTCTTTGATATCACTCTCCCATAAGATAATAACTTCTTTTAGTCTCTGATGCAGTGGATCTCAATCTTCTGTCAAGTTCCCCCTAACATGCGCAAAGCAGTTTTAGGTGGAAAAAAAAAGTGTTCGATCCTTACCCTGAAAATCATGACTGGATAGGCATAAAACATTATATCTACATCAACTATAAAATAAATAAAAAAAACTAAAAACATGTTTAAAAGGAAATATTCGTGCGGATAGAAATAATTGTCAACTTGACAGTGCCCCTTTTTTGGTATTAAAGTTAAGAGCTGTTCTCAAACTGAAAGTATTCACTTAACAATAGATAAATATTGTCATCTTGGTATGAGGGAGACTCTTACTTTTGGGGGAATAATGGAATTCAATAACCTACTGAATATAATATTCAGTTTATAAACTTAAACTTATATTTGATTTAAACTTTCTTTGAAGGTATTTTGCTTGGCTGCTACTTTTTGAACATAGATTTTGTGAACACCCTGGAGTGCCCTCCTGTACCTTTGAGAACCACTGCTCTAATGCTTACCCTCGTTTGAGGCCAAACCATTGATCTGTGATATTTCAGGTCAGTTTTTGTTCCGTGGTTTTAATAGTTAAACATCTGTGAGCCTCGTGTTACATTTGTGCCAACAGAACTTGAGGTTAGCGTTGTAGGTACAAGACAG
The DNA here is from genome assembly GCA_030710495.1 of Labroides dimidiatus. Classification (NCBI taxonomy): domain Eukaryota; kingdom Metazoa; phylum Chordata; class Actinopteri; order Labriformes; family Labridae; genus Labroides; species Labroides dimidiatus. Next base: position 24,250,940 of record CM061148.1, on the reverse strand, counting down.
CGATGAATAAATGATGAGGGTTTTTTTTTTAAAAAAAAGGTCCTACATGGCAGAAAACAGATCCTGCCAGAAATGACTCTGGTTAGAACATAATGAGTTAGCAAACAAATTAATCAGTCAGAAGGTGACGGAGAAATGATTAGCTGAGCTGGACAGCTGTCCTTGAATGTCAGTCTGTAGGTTGTCAGTTATTGATAGAACTATACAAAAGCAGCACTTTGATGTGTCGTACATGTCTTTCTCAAACCACCTCCCAGAGGGCACTGCAGACCTACTATGGAGGGGATGCTGTGATGTCATCCGGTGTCTTCCTTCTAAGAATCGTCTTGTGAACTCTTTTTGAATGATCTGTCTAAGCTGTGCCTTTTCTGATCCATGAAAAACACGGCAGTTTGGCAAATTGTGTCATTTATTTTCATTCATTCATCACATTTGGTCAGTGATATGTTCTTATTAGTCCTTACTGTGATTTCTCTTTTGGTTTTTCTACTGTTAGCATAATTAAAATTAGTAAATAAATGAACAGCTAGATAGAAAGCAACATTTGACATCAGGAGACAAAAACTTGATACTAGTAATAAATAAATGAATCAATAAATTAATAAATAAACGAATATCATGACTGCTTCTACTACTATGACAGAAGTTACAGGAACCATTCAAATATTCATACACCAACATATCACTTGGATCCATTAAATTCTCAAAAAAAAAAAAAAAAAAAAAGAAATAATTAAAAAGTCTTTTTGCCTCTCAAATCATGCTTTAGGAATATCTGACTGTATGACCGTACCAGACGGTCACAAAGACATGGACGGTTTAGTAGCGGAGAGTATTTAGGGTCATGCACCGCCAGCTTTACTGGATTCAGATGAGAGATGTTCTACTTGCTGTCTGTTACGCATCTCGTGGTGTTTAATAGACAAGCAGCTCCAGGGACAGAACTTGTAACATATTAACAATAAAACAGCAGCTTCTTGTGTAAATTTTCAGTTTCTTTATCCTCATTAAAAGTTGTTGTATTTTAGAAGATGTTGTTCTTCCTCTGATTTGCTAGGATGCTGATATAGTTGCAATAAAAGGTTGATTAGGCTTGGACTCTGACTTCATCCCTTTGTTATTGTTAATTTTATGTGGATAATGATACTGTGTGGTTATTTTTCTTACTTAAAAAGATGAATGAATGAATGTGTTTTCCCACTTGTTGAGTGTCTGCTATCAGAAACACTCTGATGCTGATCAGATTTGAACCACTCTATATGTTTTACCTTCAGTGACATTCTCTGTGTAATTTTTAATGGTGCGGTTAGGTTATACAGATACCTTTGTCTCTCTATAGGCACATACTATGAATGTATACATTCTGTGTATACGTGTGTGTGTGTGTGTGCTTCAGAACCTCCTTGTGATTCAGTCTTTCTTGCATAGGCTGTGAGCCCTGTTCCTATTGGCTGGCCTGCTGGAGGTTGATGGGGTGGGGTGGGGTTGGTGGGGGTGAGTGGCAAGATAAAAGGAGCAAATGTCTCATGTCCTGCTTACACACACAAACACTCTCACCACGTGCCGGTCTGCCTGTCTGTCTGTGCGGCTGTTTGTGAACGCCACCATCCAAACACCACCGCTGGAGCTCTCACCTGAAATTGTAAGTATGCACACACACTCTCTCTCTCTCTCAAACACACACACACACATGCATGCATGCAAACATGCATAATCCTATTTGAAATAAGGATAAGGATAAGTGCTCTGCTACTCAACAAGGGAAAGGGTGCAGGGTATAACACTTGTTGAATGATAAGCCACTTTAGTCGAGCGCAGGGCAATGGTCATTTGTTGTTGTGCCATTTCAGCAGGCAGTGTGCCAGTCAGTCATTTGTAACACAACTTCTCTTCAAGCTTTTTTTTGCTTCCATCACTTCCATTTACTTCATGGTGAAGGACTCCAGAAGGTTTATTGTTGTGAGAAAAGTATAAGACATAAATTTCTGATAGTTTTGCTATTTAGCTATGTGTCAGTGAGGTCAAGGAAATCTCACAGAGGCTCTGTTTCAAAGAGTTTTATGATTCTGCCCTTTTGCACAGAGAGAACGAGAGTTTCACAGCAGACCATGTAGACTTTCAACTACTCAGAGAAATTCTTTTTCTACCAAGCGGCTGTGTCCAGCCAGTAAAGTGAAAGTGAACTAAGCTATGATCAGACTGGCTTACTGTGTTGGTAAGAGGGTCAAGGGCTCATACATATATTAAGCCTAAAAACTGTGTCAAGGAGCAGGGCTTAGGCTCTGTGTGTGAGATTGTGTGTGTGTGTGTGTGCTTTGAGCATTATGAAATCTAATTACTGATTAGCTTCTGAATAGAGTCAAAAAAAATAGCTGGAATCTGTAACCATTCTTTGTCAGTGTGTGAGACGGATGTGATATGTAACGATGAACATGTCAGCAGTGTCCACAAAGTGTAGGATAAGCAAGAAGGTTTTAGCACTTGTAGTAAAGTGCAATTACGTTAACAATGAATGTTCACAGCAGCTTTAAAAAAATAAGAAATAAAAAATCGATGTGGGTGAATCTGCAGTTCACATCAGCAGCTTTCACAACTTTAATGTGGTGGAGTATTTAGAGAAAAAGAGAGCAGTTTTGTGTTCATTGGTTTTGTATCATTTCTTGCTAACTTGTTGATCAGTAGTGGAAGACCTTTCGGTACTAGTTCTGTTTTATTTTTTTTCATTTAGTTTTTCCTTTGGTTTATGACTGGATGCCATTCGTTTATGAATGTGTCACACTCACATTGTCAGTGAAGCGCTGTTAGCTGATAATAAAGGTTTATCAGAAGGATTGTATATTATTAAGAGTGCCATGGTCTTCTTACCTTAAGTCAACTCGCACGAGTTAATCACGCCAGTGCTGCATTTTACAAACTGCTGTAGATGTTACCTAAATTTTAAAAAATGTAACTTTGTGACTTTTTGTCTCTTAAATGAGCTATCAATAAGTGTCACATATTAAAGGAGTATTCTTGAGAATTATTCATGTCAGATGAAATTGAAAATGTTTTTTTCCGGTTTTTACACACATTTTTAGGAAATATATTACAGAGCATGGGTCAAAGTTTGAAATTCAACATTTTCTAAAGTTACCTATAATAAATTCACGTTTGTCCAAATAAACTTCTTTCATCTCTGTAGAATCAGGTCATTCAGGGTGAGAAGGAGGTTTTATGTCTTTGCTGTTAAACTTTAACAGTCAGGGAGTCATCTAACACAATGCAGGTTAACTCTTCACATTTGGTGCTGAATGTCACATCCATCTCAATAAGATGACATTGTGTTACTGTGCCTTATTTTCAGTGAGACCATGGATGCAGCCGAGTTTCGACGCAGAGGGAAGGAGATGGTGGACTATGTGGCAGACTACCTGGAGAACTTAGAACACCGTCCGGTCTACCCAGATGTGGAACCAGGTTATCTCCGTTCCCTGATCCCTGCTGAGGCCCCATCAGAACCAGAGACTTATGAGGATGTAATGAAAGATGTGGAGAGGGTCATAATGCCAGGGGTGAGCTTAAACTTAGGCTGACTGAGACGGTCTACATTATGGTTGTTGGTGTTGTTGTTATGCAAAGATCTCTTTGTTCCTCTGGCGAGTTATTTAAACCATTTGTCCTAATCATTTGAGAAGAATATTTTATGCATTTTCCAATTTTTCGTAAAATAATTGCAAGAAAGTTTATTTGGTGCATTTAGCTGTAGTAGTAAAAAGGTTCCATGTATAATGTAGCAAACAGTTCTTTAAACTGCTGATATGAATGATTTAATTATTGTTTATCCCCCAGTAGGTCTAAATAAAGATTTGCATTAATCAATGTACAACCGACTGAGGATTTGTACATTTTTAACGTATGCTATTTATTATGACGTGTGCTGCTTACCTCCTGGCCAGGTCAGCCTTACAAAAGAGATTTAGATCTCAATGGGTTTTCTGTCTGATTAAATAATGGTTAAATGAAAATGAAATGGTAGTTAATAATCTTTGAACATTTATGCTGCAAACTAGGTAACGCAGATATTATTATTCCCTTCGTGCATTGAATGTCCCTTTGGCTTTAGCACAGTTATGTTCGACTCAGTGGTGAACACACTTTGAGCTAACTCAGAACATCTCTGTTATAGATGTAGTCTGGTTAATTATCTACAGCGGTATTTCTTGGTTTAAAAAAACAATAAAGCTGGTCATCTTTACGATATTAATGATTACACCGACTCTATAGGAGTTCAGAAAACCAATACATGCTGCGTCAGCTAGCTAAAAGTCACCATTAGCTTAATTAGCCAAAGCTCACTCTTAAGTCGCATTCCAAATAAACTAATAATTCTGTTGACTTACATGTTTCATCTTGTTTCAGATCACCCACTGGCACAGCCCGTACTTCTTTGCCTACTACGCAGCAGCATCCTCTTACCCAGCCATGATAGCTGACATGCTATGTGCAGGTCTTGGGAGCATTGGATTCTCCTGGGTAAAATAAATACATGATAATCAAAAAATGTCAATAATAACACTTTGCATTTGAATTCCAACATTAGATCTGAAGTTATTTTTAAAAGCTTGACCTTTTTTCAATGTGTTCCTTTTAAACGTCTCAGGCTGCGAGCCCAGCCTGTACAGAGCTGGAGACAGTCATGCTCGACTGGCTGGGGAAGATGCTGCAGCTACCTGAGCATTTCATCGCTGGTACCCACGGCCGTGGAGGAGGAGTCATCCAGGTAAGAGTCTTCTCCGTGTATTTCATTCTCGTGGACCTTACTGCATGATCCCAGGGAGTCAAATAAAACTTTATTTAACTACTGACATTTAAGTTTTCAAAAGATGTCACTCTACAGAGGGATGGTATTTAAACCATTGGTTCTAACCTTTGAGGATTTTGGACTAAGATGTTTCTCCAAAGTCACAATTCATGGTACCGATAAAGAAAATGTGCTGCACAGAAGTGTAAGGTTACACAGCTGCCAGCAGCATGTGGCAAAATGGCTCAGCTACCTAAAGCTACACTAAGTAACTTTTTGGACAAATCTGTATCTGGGTGAAAGGCGTGGTCAGTTGGTGAAATGGATAAATGTAAATTGGTGTTTCTCATGAAAATCTGATGTTTCGCATAAAAACATTACTGTGAATATGATTTTAGCATTCTGCTAAATCAAAACTTAAAATGATTATAAACCAACTGACCCAAAGACAGAGAGAAAACATTGATGTCTACAGCACACTTACGTGTTCAGTGCAAAAAAAACCCAACATATTATCAAGTTTGGAAATGAAATGTTTAAATATACTTTGAGATGATATTTAATAACAAATAACTTGTTTTATCAGTATGCTTGCATAACTTCTAGGAGGGTGAATTATTTAGTACTTGTCATGTTTTTTGTAGTTTTTACCAACTGATTCTTGGTATCAGTTGTAGAAATGTCATATAAAATACTATGATACCGACACAAATGCAAACAGCACATTTAAACAAACATCTAACATAATGTTTCAAGGAGTTTAAAGCATATTTTTGATACCAACCCTTATTTGTCACTGTTTCATCTGTTATCTTTTGGCTGATCTTATCTTCCTGCTTAATTTCAAAATTCTGGTGCATCACCCATTCAGAGTTTTGTTGTAGACGATGTACAATAAGGCTGTTTTAGCAGCAGTCCTATCGACTAACTTTTGGCTGTGGCTTCAGACATTAAGAATTGCTGAAATAGTCGGTCTTTGGGCTGACGGTCTTTGCTGTAGTAGCTCCAGATTATGCATGATCACATTACATTTAATTTTAATCTGTGTCATAACCAACCAGAACCTCCTCATTGAGGCTTCAAGTATCATCTCTGACAGGTATATTGTATTGTATAGTCTCTATATTGGATTTTGTGGTGGCAAGTCAAATTTTAAGGTGTTCCGTGGTCATCCCTTGGATCCAGTCCTGAATTATGCACCTCTGGATCTTATGAAATACTTCAATAATTTCTTAAATTCACTTGCCAGTTTGTCTTTCACAAAAACAAAGGTGAATGTTACAGCTGAGTTATCCTGACAATACATTCAGGAGCAATTTGTGTGTTATTGATTTGTGGCTCTTTCCGTTGCTCACGTCAGCTGGAAATTGGTAGGAAATTGCCTTTTAATATGTCATCTACAGGCAGACAGAGATGACAGTGATGGGGCTGGGATTGTTTCATGTGGCGAAAGGATAATCATTGCTTTAGTCTTCCATTGACAGAAGTGCAGCTGAGGATGCTGGCTTTATGTGTATGTGTGTGCGTGCGCATGCGTGCGGGCTAGTTAAAGGCCGAGTGCTGTGGAGCATGAGACTGCACTCTGATGACAGATCATGTCTCTTCTATTGTGACCACCTGAGTGTGAGGGTGTGTGTGTGTGTGTGTGTGTTCATCTGGTTTTTGTTTCTGTCTTGTCGCTCTCCTTTTTAGGTGCAGTTTATTTGCTCACTATGGCAACCAGAGAGGCTCTTCTCGCAGCAGCAGGGCTAATAAGTGTTGTGACAGCTATTAATGTAAAGCTTATGCCAAAGGGGAAACATGAATCAAAAAGACTGTGGTGACCTTAGATTTCCTCTTTTCCTTGTGTGAGAAAAAGATGATTGTCCTCTAATTAAAATAAAGTTACACAATGATTGGCAATTTTTTATATACCAAAGCCTAAGAAGAAAAAACACAAAGTTTCCAAAGGTATGTTTTTTATTTCATTATGAGCTCATATAGGCCCAAACTACTTTGATAAATTGCAGGTATTTTGCAAACAACCTGATGTATAAGGAACAATGAGAGACTTGTATCAGGACTCAGAATCAAAGGATGCTATTTGTAGTGGCTCATGACTGCATCTCTCTTGGTGCTCAGTGTACTTTGTGAGCAGAGAAGGAGGCAGGAAGTAGGCTTTAATAAGTCTGGAAGCTGGAGGTTGGCTCTTGTTGGTTTTAGTCATTTCTGTGGGGCCTCCAAATAATCAAAGCTGTTAGAAATTTGAATTGATTTGCGGATCATCTCTGTGGCTTTTTCAAACTCTAAAACCTCTAGCTCTATTTTATTCTAAATATCCGTACGGTGTGTTACAACACTAACATCAGAGCCAGAAGCAGATGAGTCTGGTAAGCTTTTGTGCTTGTTGATTGGATCGTTTTTAAATCTTATTGATTTTCTTGCTGTAATGTCTTCAGATACCTGAAAGCCACGTTTTACGTCATGATGTAGCCTCACACAATTTTCCCTGTATTGAACTGGCAGAATGATGACTAATGTCACATAACTACAGTGATTTTCTTCTCAAATGTGTTCTCACAGCTTGTTAGTCAAAGGGAAATTAACAAATTGTTAATTAAACTTTTGTTTCTTTGTATTATTTTTGATTTATAATTGTACATTTTGCATTTTCTGGGACACATATGCAAGATTAGAATAACAAATCTAATGGAAAACAAAATTAATTGAATATTTTGATAATTTTCCAAACACATATTTGTCTTTCAATATTAGGAATAGTATTCAATCTGCTTGTTTATACAACTATCTAATGCAAAAATGTGTTGTGACACACATGTGATAAATGAGGGTTGGTATAATTTACAAATCAAAAATATGCTTTAAACTTGTTGAAACAACATGTTTGATGATTGTTTAATATTAATAAAATAAGATGAGAGTTATGCAAGTGAACTGATGAAATACGTTATTTGTTATGAAATATCATCTCAAAGTATAACTAAAATATTTCATTTCTAACCTTGATCACATGTTTTTGTTTTTTTGACTGAGCGACTTACACATCAATGTTTGTCTCTATTTTTGGGTCAGATGGTTTAAAATGATTTTAAATGTAATTTTTTACAGTGTAGTAGACTGATAAAATCATATTCTAGGTAACTTTTTTGCACAATATCAGATTTTTGTGAGAAACATTGGTTACACCAATTTACATTTAATGGTTTCACCAACTGACCATGTCATTCACTCTGTCACTGTTCACAGCTGTAAGTGAAATGTGCTCTTTATGGTCTGTAATGGTGCCTGACGTGTTTCCTCTGATTCCCTCACAGGGCACAGCGAGTGAGGCCACCCTGATGTCCCTACTCGCTGCTCGCTGTAAAGCAGTTCGACGCATTCAAGCAACAAACCCTGAAAAACCTGAGGGAACTATCCTCTCTGAGCTGGTGGCATACACCTCTGAACAAGTAGGAAAAAAGAAACGATACTTCCAACGTTACCTCTGTATTCAATGATTTAACCCATGTTTCTGTGGTATGTTTACTAAATCTTAGTTCATGATATCAGCTTGGTATTTTTCAATAAAATGATTCCCTCTTAATGTAACTATACTTTATGATAATCCTACATTAATTTTCCATGTCCACTACAACAAGACCTAAAAACACTGAAACTACTGTTGAAAGGCAAAGATAAAATAAATGAATTTAACACTGCAGTCACATATATGTTAACATCTGCATGTAAAGTCAGGTTACTGAAGGTTAGGGGGAGATTTTCCAGTGATTGAGTGAGACAGAGGGTCATGCTGGCTGCAGCTCTGATCAGGTTTCGTAGCAGACTGACTTTGTGATTGGGTTAGAGAGTCGCTTCAGGGCCAAACAGACCTTTGCAGGGAGAGCAGCTAGTGGGTTTTGTGCTGAAAAACACTGCTCCTTTGGTGTCCACATCTGCAGTTTCTATGTGTTTCTTTATTGGAGAAGATGTCTTTGTATATGATAAGTAATAACCCATTGAACCTGAAGCTGGGCCTGAGGGCAAAGTGTTATCTAAAGTTCAACAATAAGATGAAAGGAATTTATGTTCAGAAGATGTATTTTAAATATATTTCACGTATTATTTTAATGTGATAAAGATCTGTCTTTTATGATGTGATAAAAGGTTGCTCGGTTTTAAATTTGTATATGATGCATCCTTTAACACGCCATCAAAGACACATTTAATGAGGTTTGAGAAGATTTTGCTGTATAAGTAATTTACAATGATGAAATATAAAAACAGACTTCCAACCTATTTAGCATGCCAAAAACACAGGTAAATGATAATTCATTTACAATCATTCTGCCATATGTTGCATCTGTTTCCTCCTCAGGCTCATTCCTCAGTGGAGCGTGCGGCTCTCATCGCAGGAGTGATGATGAGGAAGGTTCCTACTGACAGCAGCTATGCTGTTGAAGGACACGCCCTCAAGAAGATGGTGGAGAAAGACAAAGCTGCTGGACTCATCCCTTTCTATGTAAGAACAAATTCAACCAAATTAACTTAAAGAAACGCACACAGGCTTCAAACACAAGTTACTGTGCTATCTTCAGCCATCACTGTGTTGTTATTGCAACTAAGAACCACACACACACATTTCCTCATGATAATATAATTTACCTATGCTTGCTGCTGTGCACACCCTGAGGCTCCATTTAAAGGGTAACATTGTTTCTGATGGACCTAATGTTTGTCTATCTGGTTAAGGGGACTCGGTTCTGTCTAATGTGGACCCACAGATCACTATCAGTGCACAATAACAGGAGGCTGCTGTGAGGCAGCGGCAGAGTGAGAACCAGTGTTTCAGAACGGAAATGTGGATCTGTGTTTGTAAAAGCAGCAGGATGTAGTGAATGCAATGACTGTAAATCCATACTTTCATTTCTGATGCTCTGTAAAAAAAAAAATAAATAAAAAAGAAGCAGAATTACAAAGTTTCAAGAAGCTGATGATTTCTGTCTTTGTGTCCTTCAGTTCTGTGCGACTCTCGGAACCACTCCATCCTGTGCTTTTGATCGAATCACCGAGCTTGGGCCTTTATGTAAGTGAACAGTAAACACACCTGTTGCCCAGTTGGTTTTAATACCTTATTAACAATTAGTTAAATAGAAGAAGGACCAGGATGTTTGATATATATATATATATATATATATATATATATATATATATATATATATATATATATATATATATATATATATATATATATATATATTCGTGGTGCTGATTTTGGGACCCCTGTGGAAACAACAGTGGCTTTTTTGTCTTCAATAATTTTGAAAACTTGAATGGATATGTTGATTTTATAACAAAAAGCTTTTAGTCTGGTATATTTCTTTATATGAATTAGTTTTTTCCCCATTTGAAATGATAAATGTTATTGTTTTACGCTATGCTAATGCTAAAAACCTCTGTTTCTGGTCTGTTGCAGGTAATAAGGAGAACATGTGGATGCACATCGACGCAGCGTATGCTGGGAGTGCCTTTATCTGTCCTGAGTTCAGGCCTCTGCTGAACGGCGTTGAGGTGTGTGAAAACAACCCACAGATGTTCACTCAGTGCATGGACACAAAGATAATCACAACAGAGTGACACATTTTTTTTCATCTTGAAAAACTCAAACCAAGACTTCTGCAGAGGAAAATGCCATGGTATTTGGTTTGAGTGTAATCACAAACTCCACATGTTTAGACACTACATGTTGCTGCTCAGTGCCTAAGTGGGTGTGAAATTTCTCTGATAACGTCTACAGAAAGAAAACACTGGCTGCATACTGATTACATCCAGCTGATTTCTTTCTGTTTGAAAATGGCACAATGTTAATGTCAAGGAGGAAGCACGCAGGAGTGAGTAATAGGCAGAACAATCTGCAGTAGTGAAGCATCATCACATCAAGCATCAAACATCAGCCGCCATTCTGAGGTTTTCAGAGGCTGCTGTGCTCAGATGCTGAGATAAGGAGAGAGTAATTTCCTGAGGCAGAGTTAGACCTTTATATATCGCTTTTTATGAGACACACCAGTTCAAACAGTGTTGGTGGTTAGCAGGGAAAACTGATTTGACAGTCATCATTTATTTTCTTATACATACATTTTTGTGATTTTAAATTTAAGTCTTTAATATTTTTATGCAAGTAGAAATAAAATTGATATAAAAAAAGAAGGTTAGAAAACAAACAACAACATATGATCAAGTTTTTATTCTATAGTTAAGTCTCCAAACTTAAAGGTATGACAGGGTCAGTTGAAATGAAATGGAAGGAAGACAGGTTTTTAGGAGGATTACGTTGACCTGCTAGTGTGTGTTGCTAGGATATGAGTGATGGGCAAGCAGGTGACCAGCCCCCTTTGAATCAGTCAACATGGCAACTGTCAGCCAGGAGACTGTCTCATATTGTCTCTCTGCGCTGTGTTATTGCATTGACAGCGTTGGAGAAAGGATATTATGAAAGATAGCAAACAATAAGACGAGAGCAGATAAGAAAAGAGGTTTGTCTGTCTTTGAATAAACGCTGTCGGGAAAGGGTTATTTTTCTCTGCACCCTGTGAGCTGTTGGCTGCATGCTCCTCTTTTGCATTTCAAATAAACTGTGCCTGCTTTAGTCAAGTGATGATGATGATGATGGTGGTGGTGGTGGTGAAAAGGTCTCTGCATCAGGGATGTTAATAAAGGCTCAAAATGTTGGGTGTTTCTGCTGAACAGATATTTAAAACTGTGCTTCTTTGACCTGAACTAAATGACCATTTATTACATTTTTTAAGTCTCGTTCAAAGCAGTTAATAATACGGGTATTTTTTTCATTGTCTTAATATGTTACACATTAAGTATCCCAGCAAGATATTAAAACATTACTTTCTGTTTTTGTTTCTTCAGTTTGCAGATTCTTTCAACTTTAATCCTCACAAATGGCTTTTAGTCAACTTCGACTGTTCTGCATTGTGGTAAGGTGTTGCATGGTTCTTATTTACATCATCTTTGTGCACTTTATCTGGTAACTGTTACCTTCATTATAGGTGTAAATATACAGTCTATGATTACACTGTGTGTATGACGAAACATGGTTCACCAAAGCAAACTCTCTGTGGAGTCAGAATAGTTACCCGTTCTTTACAGAGTGACTCACAAACTGTGACCCATCTACACCTCAATCATTTACCGGGTAAAAATAGCCCCACGCCTTCCAGCTGCCTCTTCCGTCAGCAGCACACAAAACGAGACGTGCTCGGCACAAACGGAAACAAAGGCGTTCAAAACCTGGACACGTGCTGGAGAGACGAGGGTCTTTCCATCAGCTCTGGTCCAGAGTGTCACGACACTGACAGGATATCTGTCGCCTTTGAGATACTTCTATTTCAGTTTTAAAATGATTAACAATACTTTAAATAACTTCCTACCCTGATATGTGTGACACTTCCATGCTGTTGTAGCTGATCACATTCATCCATGATTTTTTAACAGAGATTTTACTCAGTTTGAAGAAAACATTCTCTGGTACAACATATTAACTATAGGAAGCATTATAATAAAAGAATAAATCACGAGTGATGCCAAGAGCTTAACTTAACAAAATTGTGGGAAATCTATTTTTAATTACCTGAATTAGAAACAAACAAACAAACAAAAGCATAAGTGGGATATTTTTTTAATTTACAATTTTCTTTATTTCCTTAAAAACACGTGGTGCAATCATTTTTTCCTCTGCTTGTTTCAGGGTAAAGAAAAGAGCAGACATCATCGGAGCCTTCAAGATGGAACCACTCTACCTGAAACACGAAAACCAGGAGTCAGGTAAAATCGTTTTTATTTAGTGATTTTGCTCATTGATCACTGATCACGTTAGATGAATTTTTAATCTAAATGGGTTTTTTTAAAAAACTATTACTTACTTATTACTTTTTGATGTTTAAATGGAGACAGTAATCATGTTGAGTTGAGCCAGATTTAAAATCTATACCAGACAAGCACAAAATCATAAACTGCTGTTATGTGATGCGTATCAGACGAAAACACAAAGATGAATGTTTGACAACCGGGTTGGGAAGTTTTCAATCATTTAGACTCATTAAAATAAAAAAAGACAAGAAATTTTTTTAACATTTAGTCAGATCAAACTATTTGTTGCACCTTATTATAAATCATCCCATGACTGATAATGTAAAAAAAAACAAAAAACAAAAACGTAAAAAGGTTGGATGTAAGAGGAAACATGATATATTGTATGATTTACTGCCTGCTTGCGTCAGTCCGCTCATGCTGTTGCTAATGTGTTTTTTTTTTTTTTGTTCTCGGAGTCAGATCTGCACTATAATTTGTCTGATGGACAAGCAGACGGAGACAAAAGACAACCAGTGTTTGTCTGCCACATCACTGCAGCACCTCACAAAAGCCTTCGCTCACACAGTCCGGACTCTCCAATCTAATTAGTGGTTATTAGCAGAAGCTAACACAGGGCTCTATTCTGTAGAGATGAGCTATCTGAGGCTATTAGTGCGTGTGGGCTGACAGTGCTGTGATCACTGAAATACAGTGGGTGGGCTCTTGACAGAAACACCTGGACAAATGAACTCAGTCTGAACTACTAACAGCTCTCTGATACAAACTAACTCATAAGATAAAAACCTTCACTGTCACGTATCTGTTCAATCATGTTTTGTCACTTTATGTTGCTCTGTGTCGAGTGTGATGACTGAAACTTTTCTCTCTCAACAGGTCTGGTCACAGATTACAGGGTAAGACTTTATTGACTTGGTTGGTACAAACAGAAGCAAATCAGCTAAACCCAGCTGATACCAAACTCACAAAGACAACAGCCACAGCTTCTCAGAACCTCTTCCTCTTCTATCTTACAGCACTGGCAGATCCCCCTTGGAAGGCGATTTCGCTCATTAAAGTTGTGGTTTGTCTTCCGCCTCTACGGCCTGTCAGGCCTGCAGGCTCATATACGCAAGGTAGGAGGTCCTTGAAACAGTCCTCTTCAATCAGTTTTCTCAGCTGATCTTTAATTTTCAATTTCAAAGACAGGAACTTAGAAAATATGATCAGACCCAGAACAGATGCTTGAGACACCCACAAGTAACAGAAACCTCCTCAGAGAAATAACCATCAAAATCAGATCACTGAAAACCATTTAAACAGTGCTTTCACCGGATTTAAAACCAGACCCAAACATTTAAAAGTTTAAAATATTTTTAAAGAGGTATATTTAACGTATTTTTAGTATAAGTATGTGTGTTGGTTGTTGAATCATATACTGTACAAATGTTTAGTGTTCAGTGATGTAATTTTCGTAACTTAATCCAAGCTCGACCCCTTTATAATAAATAACTTTGAGATGAGCACAGTGAAAACAGTTGGAAATACCTGGTTTCACTTCACTTCAGAGAAACCCCTCTTCTGACTATCATCTAAGCCTGATCTTTATAGTAAACACCAGCTCCTTCTCACTCTCTCCCTCCTTTCCTCCCATACCTCACCCCAGCTAATCCTCCTTACTACTAAAGTCTGTTCAGTCCCTCATCTCTGCCTCCATCAGCACATCCTGTCAGTCACATGTGTCTGGTTTGTATCTTCTCTTTATAGCGTCATTTTCCAACATTTTTCCTCCACACCCCCATGCCCATTTCTCCTCCTCATCCTCCCTCCAGTCTGCCCTGTCAATCAAATGAGCCTGTTTTGTGTTTACTCTCCATTTCAAATGAAGCGGCAGAATCAGGATTGATCCCTGCAGCCATAACTCATGACGTATTACTGCACTGAACATCCTCTGTCCTCTAGATTAGATTGAACAGTTGGAGCTTTTACTTTTTTTTTTTTTTAGCTAAATCCAGCAAAGTTAGACAATGAAACATAAATACATGATACATTAGACAGATCCCTTACATGACAAAGATATTTTAAAACACTTATGATTCAGAAAACAATTTGGCTTCTTGACTTTGAGAGCAGATCCACAAATACTGCAAGGATAACATTAAAAATATTTTGGCTTAGAGAAACCTGCAGGTTTTGACCAAAAGCTGTCTATGAATGACAAAACACAGAGTAGTGATGATGCCCCAGTGGGTCTATAGGACTATCAGGGGATAAATCCACTGATCTATTCAACCGACAGCACTGTGTCATCAAATTAAACATCACTGCCATCTAGTGAAAACAGAAGATAGAATTTTCTGTAGTGCAGCCTTTTGTATACCTGCTGAATAAATCCTATCCTTCTTCTTCTTCTTCTTCTTCTTCTTCTTCTTCTTCTTCTTCTTCTTCTTCTTCCTCTTCTTCCTCTTCCTTTTTTCTTTTTTGCAGTGACTGTGATTCCACTTTCCATCATTTGTCATTTAACCCTTTAAAGCCTAACCCATCAGACGTAGCCTGAAAATTTAACTTTTATTTTTTGGAACTTAGATGTAAATTAACCATTTTAAACAATATCCACCAAAAAGAAATACATATTGCTATAGCATTTTGTTTATGAGATATTTTTGTGTCATATTTTACAGATTGGGCGTTTTTGGCAGCTTTTTTTAGTTAAGTTTTTAGTAAACATTTATTCTTTCAATTCAGAAAGTAATTATTTTTAAAAAATGAGTTAAAAATTTAGATGTTATTCTTACTGTTTTTTTTTTTTTTTTTTTTTTTTTTTTTTTGGTATTTTTGGGCCTTTTTCTGCCTTTAATGGAGAGGATGGGACAGTGGACAGAGCTAGAAGCAGGGTGAGAGTGGGGAATGACAATGGGGAAATATTCCACAGGCTGGATATGAACCCAGGCCACCAGCTCGAGGGCAAACCCCATGGGGAGTGACCTAGACAACTTAGCCATCTACGCCCCAGAGCAGCCATTTTTAAAACTGCCAAACTACAACTTCAGCTGTCTGTAGTGGTATGATGATCTTCAAGAGGATAAAATTCATTTTTTACATTTTTTAAACAGGCTTTTAAGGAAACTATTTATCATGTTGTTGAGATAGAGGTCTTAGAAACTCATGTATCAAACATGTCAAATCTGTCAAATATGATACGTTTGGCTGTTGAGGGTTAGAGGTCTTTATTTGTAGGAATTTTTATGTGCATGTGAATGTGAGAGAATACTGCTTTCAGTGTCTTCTCATGAGCTTTATACTGGGATGGGTATTTTGTGTGAAAGTGAAACATAAGCATCCCCTGCTGGGCAGAGTAGAGAGGTGCACCTCAGTGTTGTGTTGCTCTATAATTCACTCTAATAAAACAAATCAAATTAAATCATTTTGTTAAGGGCACAGAAATATTTATCTATCCATTAAGGACACCTCTAAATTAAATATCACACATTTTGTAATGTCAGACCAGGCAACGTTTTTTCAATCTTCTATTGTCCAGTTTTGGTGAGCCTGTGTGAATTGTAGCCTCAGTTTCCTGTTCTTAGCTGACAGGAGTGGCACCTGGTGAGGTCTTCTGCTGCTGTAGCCCATCTGCCTCAGGGTTCAACATGTTGTGCGTTCAGAGATGCTCTTCTGCATACCTTGGTTGTTTGAGTTACTGTTGCCTTTCTATCAGCTTGAACCAGTCTGGCCATTTTCCTCTGACCTCTGGCATCAACGAGGCATTTTCACCGACAGAACTGGCGCTCACTGGATATTTTCTCTTTTTCGGACAATTCTCAGTAAACTCTAGAGATGGTTGTACGTGAAAATCCCAGCAGATCAGCAGTTTCTGAAATACTCAGACCAGCCGGTCTGGCACCAACAACCATGCCATGTTTAATGTCACATAAATAACCTTTCTTCCTCATTCTGATGCTCGGTTTGAACTGCAGTCTTGACCATGTCTACATGCCTAAATGCATTGAGTTGCTGCAATGTGATTGGCTGATTGGAAAATTTGTGTAAACGGGCGTAAGCAGTTGGACAAGTGTGCCTAATGAAGGTGTATAATCAAGTGAGCTTGAGTATAAATTATAACCTTTCAGGCAGGATTTATATTTATTAATATGACAAGAATGTACTTTTTGATGTCATATAAATGTCACTTAGATTAACTTTAATTTACCTTGCCAGTTTGAGACCTCTTATTGCGTATCTCAGTGGCCATTCTTCATCCAAATGCACATATGCCTAAGCAAATGGCTCATAATATTTTTTTTTTCCCCTTCTTTATAGCAAGTGGCCCTGGCCAAGGAGTTTGAAAGTCTAGTTCGAGCAGACAAAAGGTTTGAGATCTGTGCTGAGGTCATCATGGGGCTGGTCTGCTTCAGGCTCAAGGTAACATCATAAAACAGTTTAGATTATCATCAAAGTGAGTGCGCTACTTTGTTCCAAATGGTCATCAGACATCATGTTAAAGTTTTTAATCACTAACCAAATGGTAGAGAAATGATGACTGTTGTGAATCTCAAAGTCTCAACCCCTTCTATCCTCCTCTCAGGGCTCCAATGAGCTGAACCAGAATCTGCTGAAGAGGATCACTGAAAACAGAGAGATCCACCTCGTGCCTTGCCAGCTCTCTGGCCAATTCGTGCTTCGCTTTGCCATTTGCTCTCGCGTTGTGGAGTCACGTCATATCCAACAAGCATGGCGGCACATCACTCAGATAACCTTTGAGCTTTTGCAGGAACCCAATCATTGACAAAGAAGCTGGATAAGGAGCTCTTTACTCTGATGCCAACATATCGACCAAAGTTAAGATTTCTAGCTACCATTGTTAAATGTCTTAAAGGGAATGAACAATGATTTTACAGCTGATAGAACAGCTGTCTCTCCATTTGTGGTCTTTGAGTTGAAGATGGTTGTTGGTGACAAAAATTAAGAACACGTCTATAAAATCTAAATTAGAATAAGAGGAAATGGTGTCTAGTCAAAATATAACATTTTCACTCTCTATAGTATGTCTCACTTTCATGTTATTTGCAGATTTGTCTTCATGTCTATGCTGCTTTTATGTCTTCTTCTGTCTTTTAATTTTTTGAAGTGCTGACAAGCCGTTGATTAGGAATAGGAAGATTGATTTGTCTTTTCAATTCTGCAATGAATGTATTGCACATTGTGTGTGTGACAATATTTGAGCCAATGTGTGGCGTTATTATCGTGGATATGTTTCGTAAATTGGTTTCAGTTGAAGAAGTGCAATGAATGGAAGGTTGTATCATCTCATTTTAGGTTTTGATAAAATGTTAACTGTATAAATGGCTTTATAAAATGTGTAATATTGAAGAACCCTGTACTGAGCACCCAGAAAAACCCTGTACAACTGCATCCAATGATTTATAACATGATTAGAAAAAGGATTTTATCAAATTTACAACAGCACACAAAGGCCATTTTTCAATCTATCAATATCTGCAATGTCTTCACCAAAGACCAGAATATAAAGAAAGTCAGTAACAAAATGGAATTC
The DNA here is from genome assembly GCA_030710495.1 of Labroides dimidiatus. Taxonomy (NCBI): domain Eukaryota; kingdom Metazoa; phylum Chordata; class Actinopteri; order Labriformes; family Labridae; genus Labroides; species Labroides dimidiatus. Next base: position 24,232,776 of record CM061148.1, on the reverse strand, counting down.
ATTTTGTATCAGTAAATCAGATGGAAGAAATGAAAAACTTCCAATTTTGGATCCATTTATCTTATATCTTTAATAACAGAGAAGAGGAAAACAGGTTTCATCTGTAACACAGTTAATGTCATAATATTAAACTTAATGAGTCTGCATCCTGCCAAAAAGAAGAAAGAATGGTTAAGTAAATAAATAAATAAATAAATAAATAATAAAGAAAGGTGTAAATCTAAGGTGTTTGAATACTTGTCAAGTTTAACTTTACGGTGTCTAACATTATTTAGTGCCTGTGATGTCAGATCAGTTTGGCATTGTGTGTACAAAGAGTCTTGTATCTGCCTCTGTTGCTCCTTCTGCATTACATAACACAGATTCCCATGATGAACAAATGTATAACAAACAGCACCCTCTCAACCATTGTACCCATTCATGAAAAATTATTTTTCTATGGTCTGCGTGTGCGTATGTGTTTGTTTATGGGCGTTTGTAATTCCTTACATTTGTGCACCAGGATTTATTAATCTGCACTGTGATGTCACCAAACCTCAAAATAAATTCCACTGACTGTCAAAAGCTGCTGCTATGGCTCAAGATTTTGCTTGACTGATGCTCTCTCTCTCTCTCTCTCTCTCTCTCTCTCTCTCTCTCTCTCTCTCTCTCTCTCTCTCTCTCTCTCTCTCTCTATATATATATATATATATATATATATATATATATATATATATATATATATATATCAATAGTTCTCTATATGAACCTCACCAATTAAAGTAAAAAAGTGATGATCCTGAACTTGACACAAAAACATGAAAAAAGGTTTGACCTCTGACCTGATGGAAAAAATGACAGGAATTTTGATGACCTGTATCCTGATAATATAATAATTAAAATAAATTAAATATTGGAAACAGGGTGGGTTCTGAGTCTCCACAGCTGAGCTGTGCCTTTATTGGGTAAACTCGCCCTCTTTAAACTTTCTAAACTGTGGATTTAGGAAAAATGTACTTCTCCTACAGGGTATGCCATTAGAGCAATTAGGGGAATTATGAAAACATTTTTTTGTACCACGCTGTAAGAATGTTTATTTCCAATGTGAATTTTTTTTTTTGTTTAGTGTGCACGCAGTTTCCAGTCCTTTCATAGCCAGCCTCAAGCTGACACTCGATGAACTGCAGACCTGAGATTGCTGCTTGATCCTGGGGGCTTAAAAATGATGAAACAAGTCAGGGTCATGGACCTGATGCATATAAAAATAAATAAATAGATAGATAAATAAATAAATAAATAAATAAATAAATACATACATACATACATACATACATACATACATACATACATACATACATACATACATACATACATACATACATACATATATATATATACATACATACATGCCTGCATGCATCATGAAGATCAAAATCATGAAGAATTAGATTACCACTGACCTGAGCCAGAAATAATAGAAAAAAATTATGAGACCAGATATTTATTTATTTATAAGAGATGTTAAGAAGAAAAAAATAAACTGTTGACTCAATCACAAGTTGTGTTGAACCTCTGGTTATGTCTCACTACATCAGTAACACAGTCATAGGAATTCAGCCTGATTTAGTCCTGCTGCCTGTCTTTTGCTGTGCTCTCAATTATAGTTGACAGGCATAGACACACACAACGAACCATCATGCTGTGCTGCTCAGCTTCCTCTGAGCATCCTAATCCCTGAGGACAAAGGCCTGTGTTCTATAAATACAGATGAGCAGTCAGTATTAGAGGCTAACTCTTTGCTCCTGATTATCCTTCACTTCAAAAGCTTAAAGATAAATCTGCAAGCTACATTAAGTTATAGGAAAGACAGACTAATCAACAAAGTAGATGCATAAAGTTTATCAAATGTCAAAAACAAAAGGTCATGTGACCTGCTTTCAGTTTGGACCAGGCTGTAAGTCTGTAAATGTCGTATGGTAAGACACATGGCACAGAATGATGCTGTTGAAGAGGTCCTCGCTCTGGTGCTCAGCCTGTACAGCCTGTTTGAGCCAAACACACTTTGTGCTTTTAGAAAGGACGAGCGCTCAGTGAAGAAACCCACCCTACTACTGCTTCTGCTGATCAGTCACCTTCTGCTCAGAGCCTCAAGTCTCAAAACGCAAAGTCTGAAGACAGATGGGCAGCAAGAGCCAGAAAATCTCATCACTTGTGTTTCATTAAGTTTGACTGGTGACACCTCGGAGAGGCTTTACAGTTCACTCTGGTGTCCCAGAACCAACTCCCCCATGCCAATTCCCACTGTCCATCGTTTCCACCCACAGAACCATTTCATGGTACAAGTTACAACACAACCAAAACAGCATTTCAACGTCAAATCGTACAGCCATACTGAAGTAAAATAAATAAATGAAAAATAAATAAAATTAGAACAAATCATTGAAAGATTGAATTACTAATACCCTTAAATTATTAAAGCTCCAGTCTCCGTCGAATGAATGAAAGGTGACAAACACTTTAGATTAGCCGAAAACCTAAACAATTTTATTCTGTTTATTTAGGGTTTTTTTCACTCTGACTTTCACTGGTCGAATATGTGAAAGTACTGCAGTTTAATGACAGTGTAATGGTACTAGGGGCAATGCCTCCTAATTAAAGGGGAGTATTAGGTTTTAATACTGTTCCTCTGATGCCCTGGTGTAGCTCTACATGATTTAAAGCCAGAACAAATCCCTATTTGTCTCACAGCGGTGTTTAAGAAAACCACTTTCTTTAGTGCAGATTTGTCTTAGGCCCTGAATGCAGCATCTTCAAAGAGCAAAATACTCTCCATATGGATAAGCGCTGACCTGGTGGCTGCTTATATCACTCACTCATCCTCAAGACATCATTAACCTGACATGATTTATGAGCAATAAACCTTGACTGTCTTAAAAGAAGTGTGCTTTGTCAAAAATGACACTACCTCTGCAGGCAGATGTTTCACCCTGAATTTAAAGCTTATGTACCGCCTTTCAGCTTCACTCCTCACCCAATCGAACTGGACCTAAGAACCTGGAGCAGATTTTTCTCTGTCTCACTCTCAAACAAATCAGCACTGTCTTCAAACTTCAAAATGAATAGGACTGTTTTTTGAAGTGCCCCCCCCCCCCCCCCCCAAACAAACAAACAAACAAACAAACAAACAAACAAACAAACAAACAAACAAACAAATTTCATATTTCTTTGATAATTTTCAGGTCCACTGTTTATATCCTGAGAGGGTGACAGAAAATTGATATCAGGCTGCAATGTGTTGATGATTTGAGAGAGCACACACTTTTACTGTGGAAAATTTTGAGATAAAATTCTTTCATTACTTTCCAATCATTGAACATCAGACCTTTTTTAGAATAATTCATAGATTATTAATGTTTCAGGAAAGCCATATATATTCTTAACATCATTAAATACTAAAATGTTTACTGTTTCCAAAGCATATCAATGCCTCACGCTGCAGTTGCATAGTTTGACCACAAGAGAGCAACATTTCATATTCTGACACTTTCGCTGTCACATTGTCTGTCCACTCAGTTGTAACTGTGGGTGACCCACATCTACACTTACGCAGTCGACATACTGACATCTAAAGTGATACACACCATAATAACCTGTCCTTTGCTCGGTCAGTGTGTTTAAAGCTCATATACACAGTTATGATTTTATAAGGACACAGTTATTTACTATATTTGTGCTTTGAGTTAAGACTTTACTGTCTCCTTCTCAAAATGCTGAGAAGGTTCAACCACACAAAAACACTGAATCCCATCCAACTCAGTGCTCAGGTTATTAGCTCTGTTTTGTTGGCATCACTGTGGTGTAGCATGGAAGTGATCAGCCTGTTGTTCTGCTGAGGTGTAATGAAAGCCCAGGTTACTCTGATGGTGGCCTTCAGCTTGTCTGCATTACTGAGTCTGGTGTCTCTCATCTTCCTCTTGACACTACTCCATAGATTTTAGTTTAGGTTCTGAAAGCTTGCTGGCAAATGAAGCATTATATTTTGAAAATTATAAAATATATATAAAATATAAAAAAATATAAGTATCCCCATAAAGCTCTGTGGTTATTAATATATTCTTCACTTTTTCCTTTCACTTTCGAATGGCATGTTTTGACACAGCACTCTGTAAAAACCAACTTGTTTAGCGCCAACCTTTTGTGGCTTACCCTCCTTGTGGAGAGTCATTGACTGACTTCTGGACATCTGACAAGTCAGCAGTCTTTCCCGTTATGGTGTAGCCTACTGCACCAGACTAAAAGGCCATTTAAAGGTTCATTTGAAGGCCCTGCTGGTTCTTTCAGTTACAGTAATTGCTTGATTAGAGTGTGACGTGGTTAGTTTGTGATATTAAACTCCTTCACACTATACTAATTCTCTGTGATACTGGATTTTGGGGTTTTCTTTAAATGTATAGTCACAGACTTGTATAGTCTAATGTTAACATGACTTTAAAGTAGCTGCTTTTTGGTTGTATGGAATTTGCATCCGTTCTTTTCTGTGACTACTTTCATTTGCTTTTGCTATCTTCTGCAAGATGCTGTAATAGATCCTTGGATTTTCAATTTGTATTCTTCTTTCTTAAAGTTTCTTATAAAGTTTAATGTCAGCAAAAGTTCATAAATATCCTTTTGCATACAACCAGCCCAGCTCATATACTGTGTATACTTCTCCCTCTAGAGCTGGCTGAGAGCAGTGCAGTGCAGTATTTTTGTTTGTGAAAATGAAATGCTGATGTGTTTGAGGTCACTGACATTCTGTGAACTGTCACATTTTATATACATGTAAGACTGTAAATCCTTTGCTCTGCTCTTTGAACTGAACTCCTAAAAATGCATCATGTGAAGTTATTAGCTCACTGTTAGCCAGAGAGATATTCTCACTTGGGAGACATCAGCTGGGAAAACACTGTGGTGCAGCAGTTACATCACATAAATGAATCTGAAGTCATAGCTCCACTTTAGACCTCAGCGATCATGTTACATACATAGAATTTAATGTCTCCTGTTGAACTGTACACTGATTGCTGTTAATGCTTTGAGTTCTATTGGGATAAGTGTTTCCTCTCTGATAATTCAATAGCCGTAAGTGTTGTGTCACAGCCTCTGTTTGCATGAGACACTGGGTTGTGTTACATCTTTCTATGGGATGTCTCCCTGAAACATTAGTGACAGAAGAGTATTTAGTACGACGCAGAGCCATGATGCTGTCATTAAAAGCATTCTCAGTTGATGTGAGTTACCTCATCTAAGACTACTAGGAAACAGTCAAAGAAATTACTTCATTGAAGCAGAAGCAAACCAAGTTTAAGGGAAGTTTTTGGAATATGAAATCACATATTTCCCAGTACAATACTTCTCTATTTTTAAGATGATTATTAAGGTTATATTTATTTATTATGTTTGTAAAATTGGTTCCTTTAACATATTGTATTGTGTTTTATTTTTGTGTATTAATACTTTAAAACACAGGACTACATGGAGGTGAATCAAATCGAATCCCGGTTCGCCTGATGGGCTTTCAGTGTGGAGTTTGCATGTTCTCCCCGTGCATGCCTGGGTTCTCTCCTGGTACTCCAGCTTCCTCCCACAGTCCAAAAACATGCTGATCAGGTTAACTGGTGATTCTAAATTGCCTGTAGGTGTGAGTATGTGTGTGAAAGGTTGTCTGTCTCTGTGTGTCAGCCCTGTGATTGACTGGAGACCAGTCCAGGGTGTACCCCACCTCTCGCCCAGAGACAGATGGGATAGACTCCAGCTACATGCGATAAGCTGCAGAAGATGAATGAATGCTATAAAACACAGAAAAGACGAATCACTCTGTAGGTAACATGTGATTCAAAATAAAGTAATAATGAAAAAATAATAAAAGAAATATTAAAAAAAGAGAGAAAAGAAAGGAACCAGTTTTCCAGAGTGACTGCCACAAAGCTGGGCTTTAGGTGAGGATGGCTTTAAAGTGCCCCAGCCCACACATTAGGAACCCATGCATTAGAGACTTGATGGATGATTGTCCCTCAGTGGTCAAGCAAAATTTATGATGTTACAGCATGAGACTGTCTAATCGTTTATTTCCTGATACTACGTTAAGATGTTCAGACAGGATACAGGTGCTCAACTTTTCTAACTAAATGGTTTTCTTTTAAGTCTCTGCATGGGTGAACTATGGAACACTCCAACAAGTGTAATCGCAGCCTGATAACCTCCAACTGCGGTTGATAATATCCAATAGCTTATCTACACCATGAGATTGGTTTCTAGATAAAGACCACAGTAAAATAATCACACTGTATTAGTAATGTGGCTGAAGGTTTGAGGGTTTTTCAAAGCAGTGTGTAACCAGGTGACTCCTTCACAGGACAAGTCTGACGAGCAGTGAGCTGAGGCTGTATGAAAAGAAGAAGAGAAAGAGAAAGGGGGTGAGGAGGAAACCCCATTACCAATGACTGCTCAAAACGACTGATTCATCTTTCCCAGGCCAGGGTCCTTCTGCGGATTTGGAGTGCCTCTGTGCACTAATTGATCTGGTCGTAACACCACCACAACATTTCCTGCCTCAGCCTGTGGTGGGGATTCATTTTGAAAATATAGATTGAAGCACACACACACACATACAAACACACACACACGGACAGCTTTTATACTCTCAAAGGACCGGGAACTGTTGTAATGTATAGCTGGTAATGTTGAGAGGCTGATGGAGCTTCCACATTGTGGTAAGAAGGCCGAGCAACACACTGTGTGAAAGAAGATGAAAAAGAAATATTTAATCGAATCACACAAAAAGTAAAGTGATCAATTCTTCAGTTGTGCATTAACAACCGAAGCTTGCATTAAGTTCTGAAGTTTAACTAATCATCAGTGAAATGTATCCCAGACTTACTTTATGGATATAACAGCTGCACTGCCAAGATTTAAGTCAAGGCCAAATTCCCTACAGCAACTCAAATATTAACCCCTCCTTTAAGTTAAAATCCTTCACTGTCATACAAGAGAAACACTGTTCCCATGGGGCAAAGCTTAAAGTGAGGTGCTGCTGGAGCACATGAATAGAAACAGGTCAAACATTAAATTCATTAATCAATTAAAATCTTTTTGATTGACTCCGTATTGAGTCTGGGTTTATTTTGACACTTCTAGAGAAATTTTAAATGTGACGAAACTTAGGAATATTCAAAGAGGGGTTATTGTGCTTTTTAAGGCTTTATACAGTCCCCCTGATACCCCTGTAGTAGCTCCACATGATTGACAGCTCAAAATAATCCATATTTGTCTCACAATGGTGATTAAGAAAACTCTCATGTAGGCCTCTGTCTGAAACATTTTTGTTTTAGCTGCTGTCTCTTTAAAGCTTCCATGCTCCACAAACCCCCTTCCGTCTGATTGGCCAGTCCTGTTTGGGTTGGGGGCAAAGCTAGGCAGACCCAGATTCAGGGATTTCAATAACATATGAATATGAAGCTGTTTGAAAAACTGCAGATGTTTAAGGTAAATGTCCAGCATTGTTACTTTGTATCCATGTTTAAAATAGGGGAAAGCTGAATACCCCACTTTAAATATTTTGGAGTGTTAAACTATTAGGATGAGCTAGAAAATCTATCCTCGGTGCACAGCTGTGGTAATTCATCTGGGTAAAGCAAGAAACACAATAAATATATGGAATATATTCAAAAGAATTTTTTTCCAGTTGTGTGTCAACTATGAAAAAAAACAAAAGTTTGGCAATAAATCTTGTTACAGTCTACAACTGATTGTAAGGGCTTTCCATGTGATGTTTAAAATCAGTCAGAGGAGTCCAAGTGTGGTGAGGATTTTACTCTGGATAAAATTTTAAGTCTAATTCTGATCCCCAACTGTTTCCTGTATTTGTTCACAGCTCTGTGGGTAAATCTTTTGCAGAGTGGGTCTTGTGTTGATGAAGGAGAATATATTAAATATGATACAACTGTCTGTGAATTTTCACAAGATTTTCAAACCAAATCACTGAATCCAGCAAAGTCTGGGATGTAACGTTTGTATTTTGAAATACTCTGTAGGGGAAACCCAGTTGAGGACACATAGTCATTGTTAAGCCCTGACTAACCCGGCCTACACGATACAGATGTTCTGCAGTTGTGCTTTTGGATTAGAAGCTTGTAAATCATGTTTCAGACCGTATGGACACACATCTCTAACAGCCATGAAGCTCACCACACACAGTTAAATCGCTTTCCGTCTTCCTTCTATTGCTCCTCTCCACCTCTCCAGGTTAAAATCTAATTTTCAGCACCCTGCGTTTCCGGCCCATTCAGACCAGTTGGTTTCAGGTCTCACTTCAGGCAGCTATAAATAACCACTTTTAATTGGGTGTTGAACTTTGAAAGGCCTTGCCACTGCTTCCTGTAGATGCCTGCAGATCATTGACAATGATGCTGCATGAAGGCATTTGCAATTCCCAAATAAGATGGATATGTCAGAAAAATGACATAAAGCAAACTGAATAAATGAGGAGAGGCAGGTTTGTAATACGAGCTGTGAGATCCTCAGACCCCTGAGTTTTGTTCACGCTCCTTGAGAACGCTGCTCAGGCTGAGACTTTAAAGGCTGAGTGAGGCTTATTGTTAAATATGACATGATAGATTCAAAGAAGACAGAACTTGTGGAGAAATTAATCTGCAGACATGCACATACGTTGTTTGTACAAACATTTATACGTAACAGCTTTTCACTCATTCCTTTCCAGGTTTTCAAAAACAGAACACAATATTTAGTTTAAAAAAAATCTAACCGGAAAGAATTACCCTCATTGAAAATGGATGAGAACTACTGTGATGCCCCTGTGGACAAATTTGTACATTTAATCTCTTTTCTGATCTCGTCCTGGACGTGTGTAATTCATAGGTCAGCACAACTATGTATTATTCTTTGAGTTGTGTTTGATTACTTCATTTTAAGAATAGCCTTGATTACAGTTTAATGGTATGTTAAAAATGCTATTAATTTGCATTTCCAAACAGTTTTTCCATTTAAAGCAATTTAAAAAAAGTCAGTTACCATCTGCTAAGAAAGTGCTGTTCTTAACTTCAGTTCAGTTTTATCCTGTAAGCAGCTGCTTTCAGGAAATTATCCACATGCTTAATTCAGGAAAATCATTGCTAATTTTCAATAAGTTGCAGTAAGACAACATCAAAATTTTACTCATTTTAAAATAATAAGTATTTTGTGCATATTTAATAAAAACTTTACTGAAAATTTTTCAAAAATTGACCAATTTATCAATTATATCTTAAACAAAATGATACAGCAGCATCTTTTTTGTGTGGATTTTGTTAAATGGGTCAGTTAATATCTTGGTTCTAAAAAAATTAAATTTTATGGCAACTTTTTGATGCGTCAGACTTTTAAGGGTTAAAGATGGAGCAGACCCAGGATTAGGTAACAGTTAAGATGTGGATCCAGCTCCAACTGGCCTTTGTCTGCAAAGGAGTCATCAGTGAAATGCTAAGCACAAACAGCTGTTGTCCAGAAAACATAAAACCTTCCCATTGATTCTGCCGCCTTCGTCTTTGGATAAAGAAAATAGCTGTGACTTTCCTTCACAGCCTAGAGGAAACTTAAGTCCCAGTAAGAAAAGGAAAAGCTGAAAGGTGAAATGGACTTTCAATGTGTGGGAAAATTTGAATGCGCTACCAGGTTTTTGGCCTTGAAATAGCAGATCTGGAGCTCTTGGCGTGTCCTTCAACATTGTCCTATTAGGATGAGAAAGCCTGATGTCGGGTTCAGGCCAAGTCTTGCAAAGCTTGAAAAATGAGACATTTAGGGATCCTTTTTTTTTAGGGAAAATAAGGCATTTTGAGATACAGGGATCCAGGATTGATTTCAATTTGTTTTTTGACCAGCTAAGAATGGCACACAGTAGCTTTAAAGGTGCAGTGTAAAGTTTTTAATGCTTTTTAGCAGACAAGACTGAGTAAACAAATAAATAAAACATCATACAATACATTAGAATAAGCCTTTTATGAAGACATTGGCGCCGTTCCCTTTCTATGGAGACTGTATCAGCACATTAGTGAAATATATAGTTTATTTTATGATGAGTGGCTGTGCAAAATGCACCAGTTGTAGACAAAGAAGACTTGTGGTTGTTATGTTTTGGTGGACGTTTTAATGGTGCAAACTTAACAAATAGAGTATCATACTTATCATGGATTGCAGGAGCTTCCTGGAAAGCACTGTTGTTTCATCGATGAGAGGGATGAGCAGGGGACCACTCCTGCTGAGAATCTGATGGCGTGATATCTCTGAATGTTTCCATTTCTATGCACTGTACCTTTAAAGAATAAGAAGTGAATGTAACCTGCATTTCATGAGTTAAACCTTTGAGCCCAAACGTCCCCCAGATGGGGGGCTTTGATGTCACTCTGCAATCACAGTGTGAAATAACCCACTAATCAGAAAAGGATGTAGTGATGCTGCACATCAAATTAAACAACAGACTCCTGGCTACATGATTGTATAAACTTTTTTTTACATGCCACAAACACAACTCAAATAAAAAAAAAACAAATGAATCAGCACATATCAAACTCTGTACAGCTCCACTGTGTCAACCCATTTCCGGCTGTTATTTCCGGCTCTACTGCTGCATCGCTACATGCTGAACGAAAGATCAGCCCCTCAGATAAAAGCAGAGACACCACAGATTCCAGTGATAAAAGCTAAAGCTTATATATAAGTATAAGAGAGATAGAGGCCAAAGAAACAAAAAGCACTTCACTGACAGAAAGTTTTAAAAATGTATCTTACCTTTGCTATTTGCCAAGAAACATTCATTTTTTTATAGACATCCACTGTACTTTCTGTTAGCCCTGTGTCTTCAATTACACTCAAAACTTTCTGGGTCTCCATATAACACCGGTGTTCTGCTGATTTTGACTGACTGACACTACTGTCAGTATCATTTTGGTGAGTTTAGTGTCATTCTGCAGTCTCTAATGATTCCAAAGAGGAATTGACTCATGACTCATATGAGTCAAACACTCATATCAACCATTCTGTGACGGAGATATAGACGTGCATATTCACGTATAGCTAAACTCTATTTAAACAACATTACGCACCAGCGACCCATCTGGTCCTGTATTTGGTATGAATTTTGAATAATAAAAAAGATCAAAGAGTGTGTCCCTACACAGTTGTTTGTGATGGTTTTGGTCTGTTGTCTGAATTGATTTAAGTTGTTTTGAACATTGATCTGGACTTTGAAGACAGATGCATTTTGACCACTCACACCCCCCAACTAATGGCTTATTGGACACACGCACAAACAGACCTAAAGGCAAGCAGCTCTCATGTTTCCAGACAGCACATGAAAAACACACACACACACAAACACACACGACTAAATGTGAGCTTTTTACCATCTCAAAGCAAAACAAACACACTGGATTGAATCGCAGGCTGCCACACTATGAGTGACTCATGTTTTTCTCTCTGAGAAGTTCAGATTCACATCGATCAAAAGCTGCAAGTCCCAACACATCCTTGATTATGTGCACAGTGCTTAATCCCTTTGCTTTTCATCCACTGTTCATCAGTTCAAGTCTGGAAATAAGAGCTGATTTGATGATGACCTGTGCATAAGCTGCTCAGCCACACTGCACTTTATCTTATTGATTACATCAATTAACTCTCCTCTCTCTTCTTGCCTGGTTTCATACCTACATACTTGTATCTGTGCTCAATCATTAGACCTTACATCACTGGCTGGCTGGGCTTTCTGCTCCGCTTCTCTGGTGTGGTGGGAGTGGTGTATATTTGAGTGTGTGTGTGTGTATGTGTGTCTGTGTGTGTGTACATTGCCCCTCCCATGTTCCCTCTCTCCCTCACTCAGTTTTTTTTGTTGGGGGTACAACACTTCTGCTTCTGTGGACCAATCACTCTGTAGACCTCTCCCACTCACAGCACACTCCCTTGCTCTTCTCTCTCTCTGTCTCTCTCTTTCTCTGTTTTCTTTTGATGCTCCTTTGTTTCCTCTCTGTCCTTCTTCAGTGATATCCTGCTCCTGCTTCCAGCCAGGATCTACAGACCTGCTCCTCCAGGTAAGAAACAAACACCTCCTAAGACTCACACATGTTTATTTAACTGTCAACAAAACATTTCTTCACCTGTTTCAGTCATTGTTCAGGGGGATTTATTTTGTCTCAGGCGGCTCTGCTGGGGTTAATAAATATTTTGGCGTATCCTTAGTTAACTCCACTCCTCACTTTTAAGACCAGTCCCTGCAGGCAGAAGTGCCAACATGTGTGATAGCAGAGGGTAATTACAGGGACCCTGAGGGTCAGTGTGGGAGCTTCACTGCAAACTTTACACCTTTACTTGCTAACTTCTCCAGTTTTCTCCCAATGCAACTGCCAACAAAAGTATGCAAACTGTGTCTGAATGTAAATTGTTTACTTAATGCAGGAATGAGGGGTGCTCCACTGGGGAGAGGGTTACATGGAACAGAAGGGTCAGTAGTGTTCTTTGTGTTTGGTTTCAGACCAGTCAGTCCAAGTGTGTGTTACCTTCAACATGTTAAAACACATCTGTTGAAAGGATAGAAGTGTGAATGAATGATGCAGGGTACAAGTACAGCATCCTGCAATGTCAGAGTCATCATGATCATATTCCACCGCATTCAAGCAGAAGTGTCTCTTTGAAGTGACAAACAAGAAGAGGATGTGCAAATGTTCAGTACTATGGCAGAGTTAAGACTTTAGTATCACATTCTTACTGAATTCACCTCAAACCAGGAAACTGCTCACTTGTTCTTTCACTTCCCACATTATCTGCTGAAGCAGCCAGTTTGATGAAAGCGAGTCAGAGCTTGATCTGCACGCTGAGAGGTTTGTTGATGTAAATAGAAACCTGAAAGAAGCTACTGATAGGAACATAGCGAAGACAAAACCAGCATGTCTCTCATGTCAAGGAAAGCACACAAACTAGCTCTACTACAGATGAGGCAAAACACACGTCATCCACAAACTTAATAACAGTCTCTGAGACTGGTGCAATTGCTAGAATGCATGTAATAGATACTGCTCTGAGTCATTAGCACTGTTCAGTCAACCTGGAGCCAACAAGGCTGTAACGTTAACAACAAAATTAACCATCAGCAGAACGGAGGAGGATGGGGATCAATGGAAGGTGTTTTTTTCTTCATGCTCCTAGAAAGATCTCTGCTTTCAATGAACGCTTCATGAAGGGTTGTTTTAATCTGAAAAATTTTTTTCTTTTAAACTTCTCATACAGCTAGTGTGGTGTTTGTGCTTGGACATGCAGGAACATTCACTCATAAACTCGTTGTGGTGAAAGAATAGGTTGTGTTTTAAGCCTGACAGGAGGGTTGCATACATTTTCAATTTCATATTTTGTTCTGTTTTTAATACGGACACGAAAGCAGATGAAGGCAACCACTGATCTCCTGCTTTATTTTTGCAAAGCTGGAGAAGAATAACAGCCCCTCACACCTTGCAACATCAGTTTATCTCTTGACACTAAACACTGACTCAGTAAATTGGAATGACAGGAAAGCAGTTAGCAGTTCCTGAAAATCATGAACCAAAAGTACCAACAGTGCCATTAACACTTAAATGAGCTGTAGGTATCCCAGGCTGACAGTGCAACAGTAAGCAGACTTTCTAGAGTCATGAGACATACCTGCCGTCATGTCCTCAGGTTGTAATCCCGCCTTGTCTAACAGCTTTGACTTGCTTATTTCCACTGACGTTGCTGGGGTGACTTTGCAAGCTCCAGTTTTAGGAATAACAAACATTGCTTTTGCATTGTTGTTAAAGTCTGACAGCTGAGGATTTATATATTTGGTTTAGCATTAATACAGCTTAAGAAGGAATTTTAGAGGTACCTGAAAGCGGGATACATAGCGGGTGAAACGCTGAATTGTGTTCGACAGTGCCATGACAACACCTGCGACAAGCTGAGGCAGCAGTAGCTCATAGCTAAAAGTAAGTTACTAATGACTAGACTCAGGTGAAAAAGCATGATGTGAGGATTTCAAGTTTAAAGATGTGTTTGTAGTCACGCAATTTTTACAATTTAATCAGAAAACGTGTATCTTTTTTAAAATCTGACACATTATATCATCGATAAGGTGGCTGTGATTCTAAAGAGTTTGTCTCATGGCATACCTTCCAAATGTACAATGCAGAATGAAGGCTAACATTTCATGCTTTAGCAAGTGTAATACCAGAAATTTGGAAATTTGAGTTTTCACTGTGTTTTTGATTCATTTCCTGTCTGTACGAATGCTTCAAGTCTGTGGTAATTGCAGCCACATTGCACTTCCACAGCACAGCATGTGCACTGTGTGTGTGTGTGTGTGTGTGTGTGTGTGTGTGTGTGTGTGTGTGTGTGTGTGTGTGTGTGTATCAACTTGTGTTTAGAAGAGCCTTGCACAACAGACATCCTTTTTTCATATGATTACATTTTTTGATGTCAAGGCCAACTTACTGGATCTGGCATTAAACTCTGTTTTCCATCACAGAGTATAAAAACAGATCAAACACAGCAGTTTCTTGCACGACTTTGAACAAGAGTTGGGTGAAGATGTCTTTTTTCTGATGTGGGTATCTCTCCATTGCTTGCAGCATGACATAAAGTGTTTGTTCTAGAACTCAAGTGTTACAGCTAATCTGGCTGTTACCTTAAAGCTAACGGAAAGAGTTAACCCACCCTGCACCTTCAAAAGCAGGTTTGTTGTCCATCATGGTTTGTACAAAACTGACGTGTTGCAGAAATGTGGTTCTTTTTATTGTTGTATGCTTAGTACATCTGTATGGTTATTATTATTAGTGCATTGAGTTTTTTTTGCATACACAGTTCAGGTTTATATAAACACATCTAAAGCCTGGGGATGGATACAGATGGTTTTTAGGAGACAGCAGCAAATTTGTAGTTGGCTGTTAAAAACTCTACTCATCACAGAACCTGTTTTCTTATTGATACAAGCCAAACCCTCAAAAGTGCAAACCTCTAACCACTCAAAAAAAAAAGAAAAAAAAAAATCCCCAAATTCTGTTAAATCTCCACTTTTTAAAAAATCATCAAGGCTGTATTCTAAATTTCTCGAACCAAG
Source organism: Labroides dimidiatus (assembly GCA_030710495.1). Taxonomy (NCBI): domain Eukaryota; kingdom Metazoa; phylum Chordata; class Actinopteri; order Labriformes; family Labridae; genus Labroides; species Labroides dimidiatus. The sequence continues at coordinate 24,217,646 of CM061148.1, read as the reverse complement.
AAACAAATTTCAATCACTGGCTCTCTCTCTGCAGAGTAAACTTCAGTCCAAAGATAATTTTCTGGTTTTCTGATTTTGTTCCTGTAATGTGTTTTTTGTGTGGTGATATCAAACATGTGAATGCATTCATCCCCCTTCTTTGAACTGTAAGTGCTTGAATCGTTGTAAGTTTTGCTCATCATCATTTATTTTTCCCACTCACACTCAGAGCTCTCATGCTGTAGTGATAACCACAGTTCTTTTCTTGAACCCACTTCTTGCCAACAGGGAATGGCTTCTAAACGGCAGATGGGCTACAAATGTCGCATAGCAGTAGTGCTGCTTCTCCTCCTGGCCAGTATCGCTGCTCTGGTTGCTGTTGCTGTCATCCAGGACACCTGGGGAACTAAAGAGTACTCGATGGAGGTGAGAGCATACATTTAGAGCTGAAGCCTCTTTGTGCTTGGCTGTGGGATCACCTCACTTAAAAGCACAAAGATGTGAACGTGAACCTGGAGAGTTTCCAGATGTCGGGGACGGGCTCCACTGACGTATGGTGGCCCTGCTGGACCATGTGTGTTTATTTAAAGAGGATGCAGAGTGGCAGCGGCCTCTGTGTAGTTTCATTCAACATTTCTAGTTTGAAGTGCTCTGTCAAATCTCATAAGGCTGTTATATATACATGTGTAAAATTTACTATTTAAACTTCATGTCACTAATGTAGACTGGATTTTTTCTTACTTCTTTTCTGCAGTTCGGTATCGTGATAGACTCTGGTTCATCCCGCTCAAATGTGTATCTGTACGAGTGGCCAGGGGAGAAACAGAATGAAACAGGAGTAGTGATCGAGAAGAAGAACTGCAGAGTTGCTGGTAAGTATGACAAAAATAATGATGAAGTTCTTATGTAAAAAAAAAATAAAAAAATAAATAAATATATATATATATATATATATATATATATATATATATATATATATATATATATATATATATATATATATATATATATATATATATATATATATATGTGTGTGTGTGTGTGTGTGTGTGTGTGTGTGTGTGTACACACACACACAGTCTAAGACACTCTCTATCAACTGTAAGTTGACGGACAAAATTAGAAATGTAAGGCCCATTAATGCTCGTACCTCTCTTGATGTATTACGCTTCTGTACTTAAGGCTACATTTTAAGCTTGGCTCTGCGCCCACAGGCGATGGTATCTCGGAGATGATGGTTGACCCAGAGAAAGATGCCAAATCATGGCAGGCGTTCAACACCTGCATGGATGAAATCATGAAGGAGATTCCCGCTGAAAAACACAAAACCACGCCTCTCTTTCTGGGAGCGACCGCTGGAATGAGGCTCTTACAGTAAGATGAAATAAGTTAGCTTTGTCTAGTGTCCTCACATTATTTATGGGGATTAGTGACAGGAAGGATCAGAGGTAATGTGGCCCATTCAGACTCCATTCATTCATTCATGCAGACCCCATTCCTGCACAGCATAACTCCCCCCAAAAGACCTCCCAGTAGTAACAAGACTCGGCAGTAAAGACATGTCCGGACTTAAACTGGGACAAAATGTTACTTTGGTGCTGGGATTGATAAAGCAAAGGCAGACCTATCTTTTTTGCATAAAACAAACTTTAAGCACACTTTGATTATATCCATTTCTTTCATTCCTCTGTGATTTTCAGATGTGGGTTCTGTTTCGTTTTATATTTTGGATGGTAGTGCTTTTCTGTGACTAATGACAAATGTGACTGTTAGAGACACTGCTTCCATTTTTCACTCCCACCTGCCTCTGCTATCGTCGGTAAGATAAGTTGTTGTGTATTTCCTGCTCTGCTGTAAGTGAGAAGGATGAACAGAGGTCCAATGCAATCCTGAAGACTCTCAGAGAATACCTCAGCTCTCTGCCGTTCAAGTTCCAAAATGCCTCCATCATAAGTGGTCAGGAGGAGGGGCTGTACGGGTGGGTCACCGTCAACTATCTCATGGGAAACTTCCTAGAGGTAAGATACGTGAGGTGAGATATGAGATTAGTGCGATGCTGAGCCACAGACTGATGGATTGATCCTTCATTTATTTCAGAAAAACATTTTGAACACATACATTCGCCCAGAGGGAGCAGAGACTGTCGGGTCAATGGACCTTGGAGGAGCATCCACACAGATTGCATTTGCAGTCCAGGATGAACATGAAGGGCCTGACTACATGAATATTAAGCTGTATGGATACCCTTACAGTGTTTATACACACAGCTTCTTGTGTTATGGCAAAAATGAGGCTGAGAAGAGGGTTCTGGACAAAGTGGTTCAGGTAAGCAGCTTGACTCTTTGTCCTATGCATGTAAAGGATGAAATAATCCATGAGCTCCACCTGATATCAGGGACTCAGTTCTTATCAAAGACCAACCTGGTTCAGATATTATGAGTCCTCGTGTGTGTGGTGGGAATGTGTGTGGGTTTTTGCATGCCTGTGTAGACTGAAAAGCATTAAAAATGAATGCATGAACACTGCTGTCCCTGAGTTGCTCACCCACAAAGGGAGATGAGTGAGGAATGCATTATGGCATTAAGGATATTGATCCGATTTTGAATATCATCAAGCTCGTCTGCTGGAAAAGCAGTTTTCTGCCTGCTTATTGCTTAATTCTTGAAACTAACAGAGTTATGTCTGAAGAAATGTGCCACGCTGTGATAATATGTTATGGGAATAACTATCCAGCATAATCCTAGAAAAAAAAAGTAAAACAGAGGAAGTAAAAACACAAGAAAAACCGTTTTCATCCTCCTGAGATGTTATCTATCCCTCTTCTCAACATTTTTTATCCCCTCTGATATTTCTTCCAGGGATCTTCTAACCCATCCTTCATTATTAACCCCTGCTACCCTGAGGGGTTCAATATCACGCTGAAGGCCTCATCCATTTATGACACTGAGTGCACAGAGACACCCAAAAACTACAACCCAGACCAAGAGTTCTTCTTTGTAGGAGAAAAAGATTCTGACGGATGTGGCAGCATCGTGAAATCCATCTTTGATTTCAACAACTGCTCTGCATCGCAGTGTTCCTTTAACGGAGTGGAGCAGCCTCCGGTCACTGGAGATTTTATGGTAAGACGTAGTAAAAATTCTGCATGTGCAAAAAGAGGTCAAACTTCAGAATGACTCACTACATGCTGCTACTTTACCTGCAAGGCTTATGCAGGATTCTTCTACACTGCTCGAGCACTGGTGGGGAACAACACGTCAGATTTTGATCACTTCAACGCCTCAGTCAGGAAGTTCTGCCACTCACACTGGAATGTGGTAAGTTCATTCAGCTGGGATCTGGTGCTGATGGGAAAGAGGAGGGTGATAAACAACAGATAACTGAAGGAAGCTTAACATAGAAGAAGAAAAAGGAAGAAGAAGCAGCGACAAATAGGGTGAGCAAGCAACTATAAAAGCAGAAATGAAAGGGTACTTTGTGGTGAGGGCAAACAGGAACCGACACAGTAGGAACTTAAGACACAGTAGGAAACTACATTCCTCATCCAGGCTGCTGCCCGGGGCAAAACACCTGCAGATTGCTACCTGAAGAGTGCAAAGTTGTGTGACGACATTTATAGAAGCTTAAGAATTTGAAATTTGAATAAAAAAAGGAAAAAATATTTTAAAAGTAGAATTCAAGAAGAAATAAAAAGTAAAACTAAGATGTGAAATAACCCCTGCATATATTTGTGATGTTGTTTTTGAGTTATTTTTAAAAATGTTTTTTTTTTCTTATAGGAGTTTAGTTTTTTTTAATGAATAATGAATAAAGAAAAAGAATTGTGAGCTCAAAAACTTTTTTTCCCCCTGTGTTGGTTATATTCTGTTCATTTGAATCTTAAAGTATGAATATTCTGTTACAGACATTCAATCATTCAATCACATCCATCTGCACCACTGTAACAGCTGAACCTTGATGCTTGTTTCCCTCTTTTTTTCAGCTGAGGGCAGAAAAGACCTGGATTTCAGACAGATACCTCAGGACATACTGTTATGCTGCTCATTATGTCTTCACTTTGCTGACAGATGGGTACAAGTTTGACGAAAAGACTTGGAAAAACATTAACTTTCAAAAACAGGTAGGTTCAGCAAAAACTCAACATATATAACCTGCCATACACTCTTTACTCTGAATACTGCTTCCTGCTTAAGGTGTGTTTGTTTTATTTTAGTCATTCATTCATCTTCTATATGGCTTATCCTGTTCAGGGTCACGGATGTCTGGAGCCTGTTCCAGTGATTGATTTATTTATTATATGTTATATATAAACAAAGGGACTGTGAGGACTTTCCAAGTAATCTTGCATAGTCTCACTTCCTGATATATGCCTGATCCTAATCCACAATTTAAAATGAGATTATTGTCACACCAGCTCACGAAATTTAGTAGTGAGGAGAGAGACTTGTGTTTTTCTCGGCTGAAAATAATTTCTGGGATTGATTTTGTAGTGATGGTGCAGCTGAACTGTCAGACAGAAAAAAGACTTCAGAGCAGAAGAAAGCTAAACAGGAAAATGATAGAACTCAGGCTAAATGCTAAAAAAAATGAGCTGAAGGCTAAAACACAAGCGAAAGGCTAAAACACAGGCAAAACTGGACGTAATAATTTGTAAACATTACATGTTAGTGGATGTCTCAGAGCGCCGACAACTGAACTACGATACAAACTGACAAAGATTGCTTGATGTCACATTTAAAAAACAGCGCTTTGTAACTGCTGATAAATAAAGAAAAGTAGTGTTGAAAAAGATGATGCGAACAAACACAATTTTGTTAAGACAACCTTGTATGATTCTAGCCAAAAGGTGTCGCTGCAGTCCACTTCAAACAGATAGTGCTCACAGCACCTTTAAATTATTTCAAATATGCACATAGTACAACGTTATTTATAAATGAAAATTTGAGGAAGCCAAATAATAATGAACCACAGAAATAAAAGACGATGTAAATGACTCATTAGAAAAGGAGTGAGCAAAAGCATAGCTCATTAACTTTCACCCCTTTGAAAGAAATCTCAAGATAGATTCTGTTTTTAAATAATTTTTTTTAAAAAGTACATTGTTATCTTTACTCCGGAGAAAATCAAGAATGCAGCCACCAAAATACTTGTGTGGCAGTTTGAAGGGAGTCTCTGGGCTGTCAGCTTTCTGTCATGTTCAGCGCAGACATTTAACAGTATTTAACATACCACCATACACACCAGTGTGCACTAGGACCCTCATTTTGGACCCATAAAAGACATAAAGCTGACATACCACTCAACTGTGCTGATAAGATGAAACAGAGTGAAAGAAAGGCAATGTCTTGCTTCAAGAAGCCTTCAGGACACAGCGCCTCTTTAACAAAGGATCTCCCTCAGTACAGGGGGATTCTTTCTCTGTGACACCCAGTTTATCACTCATGAGTCACTGAGAAAGAAGCTATTAAAAAGCGACACTTGACAGCAGCAGTTTCCTAATTGCATGGCAGTTACCCTTTTGACTCTCAAAAAAACGTTCTTCAACATCTGGCAATGCTCCCAATTTCCAATCCAACCAACAAGAGAATAAGTGTGCAGTGTTTGCTGTTCGGTGCCTCTGGGGTGTCTGGAAAGCAGCAGCTGGTCTCCTCTGGAGGGTTTTATAAAATAGACACACTTGGATTCTTTGCAGGGATTGTCTCTGGGTGTTATGATTCATCTTTTAGCCTGGAGCTGTGTGCTTCTTCAAAACAAGGCTTGTCAGTAAAGCTTCTTTTGCCGACATGCACAGAAAAAAGAAAGAAAAAGTATGGTGATGATAAGAAAAATTACAGACGTAACAGCCCGAAAGATATCTGTGAGAAAACGTCTGCAAATTCAAACACACATGTAGAAAGTCATGCAAGAGTATGAATGCAGATACATTGTGCAAAAAGTCAATGAGTTTATAAAAGGAAAACAAAGCAGTAAGACATTTTGTGCAGTGGTTTATAGATGATGCAATCTTGGATATACATAAACAAAGCTACATTTATTTAATGCTCTCAAAATCCTGACACAACTTTCTAATGTTGAATCTGTCAAACTTAGCGCCCCCTAAAGGCTAAGAGCTTTTTGCCGTGCCAGCAGGACGCCATTTTTTTTTTTCCAGTCTTCCTGAATTTGTTGCCTGTCTCTCCTTATGAATATCTTTTGGGTTTCTGTAGTGTGTTTACCCCCATGGCTCGCTGTCATCAGCCATAATCAACATTAACCACAGAACAGCTCTGCAGAAAGCATGGCCAGAATATGACACATGTGGCCTCTCCTTTCTCTCCTCTGCAGGTAAAAGACACCAGCATAGGCTGGAGTTTGGGCTACATGCTGAGTATGTCCAACATGATCCCGTCTGAAGTGAAAATGAACCTCCCCCTGGCAAACCCTGTGTTTGCCGGCCTCGTCTTTCTATTTTCAGCGCTAACCATCATAACGTTCATCATAATTTTCATCTTCCTCGTTCGTACCTGCTACTGAGAGCGTGAGTTCAAAAGGAACAAAGTGGCACTGTAAGCTTTAAAGGTTGCTGTAGTCCTGTGAGAGCACTACAGTAGCATGGCCCGGGCATTTTTATTGACATGTTTTCTGTTTTGTTCAGCCTGAGCCATTCACTGCCTCATGTGATAATCATTGGAGTTCTTGAAAAGTGAAGAGCCTCACACTGAAAACCTCTCACTGTACGTCAGAGCTCGCTTCACGTTAGACTGTTTTTTTTTACTCATATAAAAGAAACAAAACATTTTGCATATTTTTAACCTCAGGGAGACTCAAAGATTTCAGTGATAAAAACTAATTTAACTTTTTTAAGCTCCTCCCCTAAGGTTGTTATTGTTGTTTTAGAGGCAAAAACAGATGACATCCATAGTTTCCCTGAAAGTAGCTCAGATGATGAATGAGCACCAAGCTATGCCCTCATGTTCATTCTCGTCTCATATTGTTTAATCTTAAAGGGATCGAATTCTTGCCACTTGGTAAATTACAGACTTTTTACAGTCTGTTTGCAAACTGATCAAATATGAGCACGGTAGACTTTTTAAAAAGCAGCTAAATGGAGAATGACATTGATCCAGTGTGGTTGTTGTTTTGTTAAGTAGACGACTTCAATGATGTAAAATTGTGTTACTCCATCACTGAGAAAGTGTTCATTCATAGTAAATGAAGTTTTGGATTATGACAGCTCAGAGGAAAATGTCTGTTGGAGGCCAGTTAAACAGAAAGAGCAGTTTGTACGCTACAAAATCATAACACTGAATGTATTTTCAGTAATCATTGTTTTTTATACCTTTTCTTTTCTTTTCTTTTTTTTTTTTTTGTTTTTTTTTAAATCAAGCCTCAAGTTTTGCCACAAAAAGTTCAAACATGTGAATTGATCCATCTGTCTGACTCTGTTGGATGTGCATGAAACTCACCTGACACTAGCAGGTACTTTGTTCTAAGGATTTGCTTCAAATGGATAAGAAGTTCACTGTTTCAGCCTCAAAGCAACATGTTGAAATATTGTATGTATATATATATATGCGTGTGTCTCCTGGCACTGTGTGATCGTGGTACTTTGCATAAGGAACTTTTTCAGAAGTTATGTTTTTGCACTGAAGAGACCGATGCATGTTTTTTTTATGTAATGCACTCACTGTATTGGTTGTTTAACTCCCTTAATTCAGTATATAATAAACTTTCCAATCATGTGCACTAGTTCTGAGTGTTGTGTAAGATTAAAGCCTTTATAATGGACTATAAGACCCATTACTGATGACATTACATGAGCCTGACCTGTATTTTGTTTGCACACTAACCAAAGGTATCTAAAACACTTGTGAAAAGTTATAATAACAACACAACTTCACAAGTCTGGATCCAAAAAAACCCATCTCAACAAAAGATATGCAGTTTTAACTCCTCCACCATGGATCTGTACTGCAGTGCCCTCTAGTGGTTCTTCATGTACTTGCACAATACATTAATATGAGTAATGACTGTTTTAAACATTTTTTTTATTGAAAGATTTTTCTAAAAAGAAATCCAAAAGGAAAAAAAAAGAAAGACATTTTAAACTACAGCAATATCCACTGTTTCTACAGACACCCTCAGAATCACAATTTGAAAGACATGGGAGGCATGTGACCAAGCAAATAAAAAAATAGCATCATCAAAGTTATTTCTGTTGCATCTTCTTTTACACACCTGTACAAAAAAACATCTCATAAATATTACTCTCGTTTTCACCATCTCTAGTCTTTCTCTTCTCTCAATAATTTAATTCTCCCATAGAGGTTTTTATATGGTTGATTTTGGTTGAACCATGCTCTAACCGTCCCTCGTCTGCTCCTCTGTCTCCTTTAGCTTCCTATTATTGGTGGTGGGGCGGGTAACGCTCTGTGACCTCCAGAGCTTGTTCAAGATATAAAATGATTTTACGATGATGTTTTAATTCTCAAAAGACGACAAAGACTCCACTTTACACATATACAGGGTGTCCCAAAAAATGTATACACACTTTAAATAACTGTTTAATTTTCAACATCTAAAAGAATTTACAAACATCATTCTATTGTTTTGTTACTGCCTGTTCTAAAAATGATGTCCGTTCTGGTCCAGACACTGCCGACAACGCCAAGCGATGGAATAGCACACATCATGAAACAATTCCCTTGGTGTTTGCATTTGCGTTTTGAAACTCCCTCCTAAATTGTCTTTGCACTTTAACTGCGTTTTCATACATGCATAGTAGCATTTTAATTTTCTTTCTTAAAGTTTAGTCTGGCTGCCATCATTCGGTTCAATGGGTTCAATCTGCAAAGAAAAAAACAAACAATAGAGTTATCAGTTGCTAAAAGGTGTATACATTTTTTTGGGGACACCCTGTACAATGACAGAAATATCTATGTTTTAGTTTTTTAAGGGCCACTCCCAGGAGTAGTTTTTGTCTGTCACCTAAAATAAGAGACACATTTAACAGAATGTGATACTCTTTGTTTCATGGAGTCATTTGTTCAGTCGCTAAAACTCTGGAGCTTTTCTTTTTCCACACCCACCCGACTCAAGACAACCTAAATCCCCAATTTTAAAACTAGTTTAGCAGCTCAAACATCGTGATCAATTCTAAAAAAAGGCAACACAAAAAAAGACAACCATCTCTCCTTATCCTTTACGTTTGCACACAAGCTGAAATGATTCAGTTCTTCTGACAGACATATCCCCCTCCTCACATTTTAAATGGCTTGTAGATGGCAAGACATTGGCGCCAAACAGTGTCCTGTGTGGATTGAGGATTAAAATAAATGTGAAACAATTTGTGAGATGTTGCGATGATTTACAGCTCCTCAGCGTCTGGATTTTGGATTTGTGAATCGTTCAGGCTGCCCAGAGAGGGCACTAAGAGTACGCACCATACTGCACAAGATATAATCGACTTCCAGCCTCTACAAAATGAAGTTTACAGACTCATTCCCACCGCTAGTTTCTCCATTCTACACGGCGTCTGGTCTCTCAACAGATGTTCCTGCTCAAACAAAACGTCCCAGAGTTCATTCTTCCTGTTGAGAAAGTTGAGTTCAAGATCTGTCGCTTCTTCTTAGTCGCTGATAGGCTCGTTTCTCTCCAAAACAGCATGACAAGCAGGAGAAATTTCAAGAGGTAAAAAAAAACATGTAAAGAAAAAGCAACATACAGTCAGGAAGATCTCTTCACTACCTAGTTTCTTCATCTTTGGTATAAAATACGCCCCCTGTAGGCTGCTTTTGTTCAACAGTTAAGAAAGACTCAAGAAACTGTCAACAGTTTTACTAAAACTATTGCTTTTTGCACATTTAAAAATCCTAGCTGTTTTTTTCTGCTTTTCTTAAAGTCAGACTTGCTCCATTTTTTTCGTTTCTTTTTGCAGTGAGACAAGCAAAGCAGGCAAAGCAAAGTCCTTTTGAAGGTAAATAAAAAAAGGCTGCAATCTGAAACAAACAGGAAACAAAATTTATAAAAAAGTACAAATGTGATGGAAAAACACAACTGTTATCTAATGATCAAACTTAACTGCATTTCTTTTTTTCTTTTCTTTTTTTTTTTTTTTTTGGAAGCAGTGGATTGACCCTTACCAAAAGTCGCAATAAGAAGGATGTTTTTCTTTTTTTTTTCTTTTTCTTTTTTTTTTTTTTAACCAACCAACATCAGCTTCACTGCACCACATAATTTAGAAATCATCTTCATACAAATACAACCTTTTTAATTTTCAAAATCCTGTACAGATAGCTTTGTAGATTTCATCTCTGAGGCTCCAGGAAATCTTCCAGAGCCTCTAAAATCATCCAATCACTCAGTCACTGTTTTTTTTTTTTTTTTTTAGATTCAACACTCAAGAAACAATTTTGTCCCTAAAGTTGGAAAAATTAAGGCAATAAAGATTTACGAAAAACATTTATATTCTAGAAAACTACTCAAATAATAAAGAGAATGAAAATAATGTAGCTTAATATCAAAGGAAGACAATCTGTTTTTTTTTCCTCTGGACTTCCTTCTTCTTCTGTTTTTTTTTTTAATACAAAAAAGTCTGAAAATCTACCTGCACATTCAAACGTTGTTTTTTTTTCTGTACAGCTTGTTGGTTGAGTTCAGCTCTCAGTCCGTGTCCTCACTTCTTCCGTCAGAGGCAAAGTCCAGTCTCACAGAGAGGAGCTCAAAGTTGCAGACTGCTTCTGATTTCAATGTCTTCAAATCTGGAAAGCCATCATTTCTTTTTTTCCCCTCCTCTCTTTCTTCTAGTCTCAACCAGGGAGGAAAGATAAATGTTTTGTTTTCTTTTTATTATGTATTTGGTGCCTGTGCACAGTGGAAGCATTCTCCCCTCGGTGTTGCCCGTGTCACCTCTTTTTTTGTTTTCTTTTTTTTGTTGTTGTCCCCATTTCATTTTGATTCTCTGTGTGTCTCCAGTGTCTTGGTGCAGTCCTTCTGAAGGCAATGCAGCAATGATTCCTCCCAATCTCGTTATCTGGAGGAGACAGAAAAATAAGTCAGCGAAAAAAGAGGAGACTGTGGACAATGTCACCATTTCAAAAGCTGAAACAACATCCTTTGTCCAGCTGCTGTTTGTAACAAAAAAAAAAAAGGGGGAAAAAGAAAATCACCAGCAGGTTATGTCTGTGGCAGAAAAACAAGACAAATAAACACCTGGAGATCGACAGAAATTCAGGGTAATACATGCGATGTAATAAAGGTGAAGGTGGACATGATTCTGTGAGGAAATAAACAGCAAAGGGCAAAACATTTGTATGTACGATGCACACACACTGCAGTCGTCTTTTTATGTGCACTGTTCAACACAACGTCTTTAATGTGTCAAATTTAACCTGGACAAATACTGTGTGAATACATGATGTCTCTTCATTTGTCCTTGAGTTGCTAATTTAACATCGAAGGAAAACTCTTCTGATGAAAGGATTGAGTCTACTGTCATGTAAGTACACAGAATATGAGAGTAAAGATTTGTGGTTTAATCGGGGATAACTGTCTGAGTCTCTCTCTCATCCTCACAGAGGGGCTTCTGATTTACTCGTCCAACAGTTTTCTCACAGTTCACTGCTCTTCCATTTCTATTTAATACAGCGTTAACTCAAACTCGACACTGATCATTTATAGTCCTATGTGTGTGTTTTGGTACTAAGACATTTCTGCAAGTAAGTTGCTGTTAAAAAGGGTGAATAATAACATAACTGCAGATAAATGCAAAAAACAAGTCTGTCAGTAGAGTCATCAGAACTTCTACCAATTCTAAAAGAAGCAATAAAAGAGTTACTGTGTGTTTGTCTGCAGAGATATCAGCTTCGTAGCTGCGCCCACAGGAGCAGCAGAACACCAGAATTCCACTTCTGCACTGCAAAAACTGACATCTAAGAAGTGTGTTTTTGTCTTATTTAAAGTAAGAATTGCCTTATTATACTTGATATGAGCCACATTCAACAGACAAGTCCAGGAACGTGTCTTATTTCAAGATATTAAAAGACAAAAATAAGGTCTGAATTACCTGCAACAAGTCAAAAAAATCTGTCAGTGGGGCAGAGTCGGTGTCAGACAAAATTCAAGGGGCATCAAGACAACAGCAGGGGGGCACAACGTCCTGATCATGACTGGATTTATTCTGTATAGCTATGTCTATGATAGCCATTTAAACACACATCAAGAATCACTCAACAGATTGTACAAAGTTCAAATTTACGCCCGCAGGAAGGCACTAAACCACAGCTGAGAGTCACGCATCTCTCTCTCTCCTCTCCCTCCGGTGTGCACACAACTATGCGCGCTTTAGCGCGCCAATATTAAACACATTAAACAGCGATTAAACACAAAACATTTATGTTAACAATGAAACCCAAACGATAACAGAACTTTAAAGGCACCTCTAAAACATTTTTTGTAAATATATAAAAAAAATGAATTCTAGGACTTTAATATTGTTTTTTTTCCCGGTCTCGCCCTTGTGAAGTGGGGGGGGCAAAGTCGTTCTACTGGAGGGGCACAGCCCGCGAATGCCCCCCCCTTGACGCCGACACCGCAGTGGGGTCAGAAAAATTTACTTGTCAAGTTTAGAAAAATGTCTAAAGACAGGAAACTTTCTCTTACTTCACTGGCAGATTGTTTTACTTGTTACAAACATTCCGAGCTGATTTTTGTCTTTAAATATCTTTAAATGAGACATGTTTCTGGCCTGGTCTGCTGAATGAGGCTCATATTAAGTTTAAAAAGACATTTTTACTAAAAATAAGACAAAAGCACTTCCTAAGATTTCATTTTTTTGCAGTGTGTGCTTCACTTTTTGTGTTCAGTTAAAAAGGAACAGACGCTCCTTGAAGACAGATGTCTGTCTGCTCACTTTGACTGCTGGTAGGAGTAGGCTGTGGCATGATCTCCTGCGCTCTCCACTGATAAAGGCTGCTGCCCGCTGGCGTCCTGCGAGGAGGGGGCTGCTGTCTGTGGAGAAGTGTCTGTCACCACACCCTGCCACCAGAAAACAAAGCTGTAAGTCTTATAAAAACAAGTTACATCATTGGATGGTTTCATTTAAACTTCCAAGGTGAACGACACAATCTGTTTCCTGATCATTGATGAAAGGATGTCATCCAAACACTTAAAAATTATAACAGACATGGGGTTATCAACTGCTGCAGGGGAGCTAAACTTTATCTCATAATTAAGCTGATTTCAAGACACGTCTTCCCAAACACTAGTATTGGTGTAAATGAACGCTGTGTTCAGCGCTTCGCATTTTCGTTAGTTGGCCCACGTGTTCATGCACTATTCCCGGTTGTGATACGTGTGTGTTCCCTTTCTGTGTGTGTTTCTCAAGCTGTGGATAGTGAAACTTGCTATTAAAAAAGAACTTACTTCCACTGTGATGGCAGAGGCAGGCACTGCAGTGTACTGGGGAATGTAGGTTCCTTGCATAGGAGCAGCAGCTGCAGCAGGCATGTACTGCAGAGAGAGGGAGGGGCAGAAAGCACTATAACACAGGTACAGTGTGTCCTCTGTTCTTAAAGCACTATCTGACAGAATCTTTGTTTTCTTTAAACTTTATAAAATAAAAAAAAAAAACAGCTTGCTCTGGCCCCAGGGTCAGTGCACATTTGAGATGTATTTCAAAAAGAACAAGGCGTTTTCTGTGCTTGAGGTTATGCGGTTTCTGCTGTGAGATCATCTTAATAACTGCTGCAATCTCTGCTGACTAATTATATGAAATGTTTTACAGCAGACCCTGATAAACACTGACACAGTTACACGCAGAGGAAGATAGCTTTGAGATGGTGAAAGCTGAGACTTACGGTGCCTGTAGTGCCCAGAGACAGATGGTTCATCTGTTGGGTGAGAGGAGCCATTACGTTGGAGGGATGAAGAGACAAACTGGGCTCTATGGCCGTGGCTGGGGTGATCACAGCACCCTGAGGCAGGGGGAGGAGGAAAGAAGACCACACACGTTATAGATCAAGCTGTACAAAGTGGAGAAATGGTTTTACCCAGTCATTAGCAGGTTTAAGACGTAACAGAGGAGGAGGATGGAGGTGTTAAATGATTAGGTTGGAGGTATACCCTCACATGTTTTCATTAAATGTAAGATGAGGAGATGAACTTTATTTCCTGAACCCTTAACCCTTCAAGCCCTGGCCTCTTTTTTTGAGTCTCTGCTCGAAAAATGACATATGACATATTTGTTCAGAGGTTCAGTTGAAGTATGACTTGATTGTTTGTACACTGTAAAAAAAAACCTGAAATCTAATCAAGTGTTCATGTATTAATTTTAGACTTAATATGAGCTACATTCACCAGACCAGTCCAGAAACATGTTTCAAGATATTATTTATTTTTCTTATTTCAAGAAATTAAAGACAAAAATAATGTCTGAATTGCTTGTAACAAGTAAAAAAAATAATCTGCTGATGGGGTAAGAAAATGAGTCTTGTATTAAGACATCATTGTAATTTCAAAAAACTTGACAAGAAATTCTTTCCTTACCCATTGGCAGATTTTTCCCCCTTGTTACAAGCAATTCAGAGCTCATTTTCGTCTTTTAATATCTTGAAATAAGACATGCTACTGGACTTGTCAGGTGAATGTGGCTCATATCAAGTATAATATGACATTTTGTACTAAAAATAAGATGTATTTGTCAGAGCTATTTCACCAGGTTATTGTTTTTTGAATTTGCTTCTTCATGACAGCAGGGGGCGATAGGCACTGTGCCCAGCAGTGATGACATATCAGTGTAGGTGTGTAGATGTGATGGAAGAGGCAGGGACACGTTGGTTTGTTGAACCGCCTGAGTTAAATAATTAAAAGCTTTGGACAAGACCGTCTGTTAAATGAAGTTGTAGAAAAGCAAAAGTCCCAACTGGAAATTGAACTTTCTTACTGCTTGTGTACAACCCGAGTGGATCGATGTGAACAAGCTAGCTGTTCCCCATAGCTGACATCTGTCTTTCTGCTACTCCCATATTTATAAGAATTCACAATAGTTTTAATCTATATCTCTAATTTGACTTCATGTTCTTGCAGAAGTACAAGAAGATAAATCAATAAAGATGTTTATAGTGTTGTTTAGCTAAATTAACTGCTGTTTTAAAGCTCCCTGCTAGCAGACGGAGTTTATCAAGGATTCCAACCCATTTCAGGAAGATGCACACAAACGGTTTCACTCTGTACACGGCAGTGCAGCCACTCAGCTAGCTTGGCAGGCAGGTTTGACAGAACAAGCATCTGAATGGAGCAGAAAGGCTTTTACTGTAAATCTGTTCGGTGTAAGGGGCTTTGATGCCTGCTAACACCTTGATGCACTGAGCTCCACTTTCCTGGTACAGCTCCTGCTCCAGACGCAGCAGCTCTGTATGGATTTAATAGGGGACTCTCCTCACGCCGTGTGCCTAGACGCCTGGCAACATGCCTGCAGAGGTAAACACTGTATTTGTGATAGCTGTTTAACTACACTTCCCATGAGCGCAGACAGATATCAGCAAGCATCGGTGGGTCAGTGGGAATGTGTCCGTATCGCTCCACAGAGCTGTCAGCACTTCTTAAGTTGCACGTTAAGACAGGAACAGGCGTTTAAGGTGTTAAATTTGATGTTTATGCCGCACTCTGACTGTGTAGAAGTGACTGTACCTGTGTGTGAGTGCAAGGTAGCACACAGATGCTTACATGATAATTGAATACAGATGGACTCACACACACAAACACACAGTAGAGACAGTTACTAAGTTATTAGTGTGAAGTTTCCCCTCGAAGGCAAACAGTCTGTCAAAGCTGCGCAGTGTTGTGGATCAGTAAGTGAGGATTCTTACATCTGTGAGGTTCACAGAGAGGCACACACACCTCTCACCTACACACAGCTGTCAGAGCTGTTAAGAGTCTTGAGTGCTCTCTCTGCTGACTGCTGTCTTCATAAGAAGAAATGTTTGAAGAACACCCGCCTGGCTATCAGAAATGCTCTGTCAACACTATCCCAAGCATCACAAGTAAATGGCTCCCACTCCCACACACAAACTGCATACACACAGGCGAGTATCCACACATGGATGCATCAACAGATCTGCCCCTAAACCTGCACAAATCTTTGGCTCTGGTAGGTAGATTTTGCAGCCAGAATCTAGCTAATACCCAGGCTTTCCATCCATCTCTATAATACAATCTCTGGTTTAATGATTTCTCATCCTCCCTCACTCTTTCTCTCGCTCGTCCAACCTCACAGCAGGCAGAGAGCTGCTCAAAGCAAAAGGAAACCAACAATGACTAATTGTCCGCTCTGATCTACTGCTGCACAAGTGTTGAACTTGCTGTCTCTGTGTGTGTCTGAATCCTGACAACGTACATTAGCAGGAGCGGGAAGAGTGTCTGATAGTTGAGGTAGAGTGAGTGTATATGTATCATGTTTTCATGTATCAGACCTTTTTTTTTCCTGGGGTAAGCAATAAATGAGTTTGCAAGACAGACGGTTATCGTTTCCCCGAGGATATGAGGAAGAGAAATACAAGATCTGCTCTAAACTCTGAACTCACTCTTCCTCTCACTCACTCCCTCCTATTCTCTTTTAATCTCTCTTTTTTTTCCTGCCGAGCAGTGGAGCTGTGAAGCATAAAGCTGCAGGCAGGTGCAGCAGCATCAGATGCAATGTGTTAGTAAAAAATGCCACGTTTTATCAGGAAAATCTGTGTGTGAAGTGAGTATGCAAAGGAGCGGCCTGAAAGCAGATGTTTTTATGAGTCCACGTAATGTTTAACTCGACAACACCACACCCTTATTTCATTTTTACAAGATTTCACAGGACCACATGGAAGGTAAATACAGGCGACGCTGACTTGTAAACTCTGAACATGCAGTTACAGGCATGCATTTTGTTGTTGCGGTGCTCAAAGGCAGGAATGCATGGTGAATTTGTGCTTGCTCTCTCACATTCTTCACCCCATTTGTCTCCTCAAACGAGTTTAACACGGCAATTTAACTCAGGCAGATCTAAAAATCCCAATTCTTTGGATGTCTCATTACATCCCTCCCCTATAAGCCGCCTTCCTTGTCTCTCTCGCTATGCCTAGTTAGGGTAATGCATTCATTTCCTGTAGGGGGGATTTGTGAGTAATTATGCACAAAGACATCCTCTCACTAATTAGGATGTAAAGACAGGGAGTTCAAGTAATCTGGGCATTGCACCAAGAGTAGGAAACACACAGTCCTTAAGGCACTCCACTATGTGTATAGGTGTGCTATGTGGGTATGTGCGCATGGGAATATTTCGAGAGTACACACCTTTTGCTTGTGTGTGCGTGTGCATATAGCTGTGCCAGATAAGTGTCGCTAACTTTTGTGCTAGTACTGCGAATCTCTAGCTTTGTGCTCACAACACAATTTTGTTACAACAGAAAAAAAATAAAAAATTCTCTCAGTGTATGCCAGACTGTTGCCTGAGAGGCAAAGTTGTATGCATCAACCTGGATATGTCAGCGAGCGCACTCCATTAATCGAAGTTAGCACTCTCTAACTGTGCGTGAGCAGCAAGGAAGCCACTGCTGCCATAGGAACAGAATTAAGCTGCTGTGTCTCCCTCAGTCTCTCTCCTCAGTGCGGCTTTATTTTGCCAAGCTCCTCTATATCCAGGAAATACAATGACTAGCCCTTCGCCTTTGTTGTCTAACAGGGATTTTGACTATGCAGAGACAAGGCTGGGAAACAGGCGCGCACAGCCCAGACATGCTTTCTCAGTCGATGTTTTCTTTTCTTTGTTCCAAATTTATTCTTTGTAATCCCTCCTTCCTCCTTTCCCTGTGCCTGCCTCCTTCCCCTGTCCTCGCTCAGTGAAATACACACAGTTAACTCATTTATCTATTTCCTCTTCTTTTCCCAGTGCCCTCTTCTTCTCCATCTCTCTCTCGTTCTTCTGCCCAGTCCTTCTAAGTCATATCAAGCGGCCTGCCAGATAATTAGATGGGACATTTGTTTGAAAACACATTTACAGAGGGGTGTTATCCTTCCTCACAGACATAATTTTAATCAGACATGACAACAGAATGTTTTAGGAGTTGGCAGACAGACACAAAAAGAAGAACAGATAGGAAACGAGCTAGAGAGAGAAATTGGAGGCAACAGAATTTGGAACTAGTCTAACTATTGTGTTGAGGCAGTGTTTTGCTGTAATCCCTCAGTGCATGGCTGGTATAGCAAATCTCTGCTGCTGCTATCTTTTGTCCCCTTACTGCTGACACTTTCAGCGGAGCATAACTGATTTTTGGTATAAAATAGTCTGTAGATGCTGGCAGAAAACCAACTCATTAAGTAGTGCAGTGAGATAAAAATCTGGATGATAAAATCTGACTTCTGTCTAGAGGAGAGGCAGAGTGTATTTCCTAAAAGAAATATCTGTAGCGTCAGAGCCTGCTGAACGATGGATCTTATTGCTCCATTTAAGAATTTACCAAAGAAGACAACAGCATTGTGGGACGTCATGGTTTTCTAGGAGCGTCTCATGGCTGCTGGTTTTCATCACATTTATGATCAGAGACATATTGATTGGATTGTTCACTTGTCTCATGGTTATCTGGGGTTTTCAATCTTAAAGCCTTTCTCTCAGTTTGCACCAGTATTGTAGCACTTAAATCCAGCTCTAGACTCAGGTTTGACTTGAGCCCTGATTTCCAAGACTCCTGACCCGAGCTGGACTCTCACAATGGTGACTCCAGTCTGGACTTGGACTAGAGTACTGACACCATTCACAATCTAAAGATAGGAAGACTCAGATCTAGTTATTGATAAAGACTGCTGTTGTTGTTGTGTTTTGTTAAATTTTTGAATAAGGATTCTCTTAAAAATTCTGTTTTAATGGTCGGCACGTGTTCTCCTGCATGCTCAAGTGGGCAGCTGTGGCTTTACGTTAGAGTCGGTCTGAACGTTGGAGGTTTGATCCCAGGCTCCATTGTCCGCATACATAATTTCCCTTAATCAAGACACTCGCTGTATGGACGGCATGTACACTGCAAAAAACTGAACTCTTAGGAAGTGCTTTTGTCTCATTTTTAGTAAAAATATCTTTTAGATTTAATATGAGCCTCATTCAGTAGACCAGTCCAGAAACATGTCTCATTTAAAGATATTTAAAGACAAAAATCAGCTCTGAATTGTTTGTAACAAGTAAAAAAATCTGCCAGTGGAGTAAGTGAAAGTTTCTTGTATTTAGGCATTATTCTAAACTTGACAAGTAAATTTTTCTGACCCCACTGGCAGATTTTTTTGACTTGTTGCAGGTAATTCAGAGCTTATTTTTGTCTTTTAATATCTTGAAATAAGACACGTTCCTGGACTTGTCTGTTGAATGTGGCTCATATCAAGCATAATAAGGCAATTCTTACTTTAAATAAGACAAAAACACACTTGCTTTGATGTCAGTTTTTGCAGTGTAGTAAATGTGATAAATTAATTCTGATGGGCACTTGACTTGTCAAATCTCAAGACATGCTAACAGTATTAGTCAGAATCTAACACACCTCTCTGACATCAATAATTGCCATCTTATAATCCAGAGATGGAGTTTAAAAAGCTTCTATCTACATTTGCTCGTTTAGATTTACAGCATTAGAAAGTTGTACTTTTGTGCAAGTACGTTGCAAATGAATGACCCTGTATTTCACCAAGCCAACAGATATAAACCGTTGTAATTTAGCTAATTTTGGGAGATTCTGCCTCAAGCACTCATCATGGTTTAAAAATACGCTCTACTGAGACTTTTCTCAGCACTTTGCCATCTGAAAACCATCCATTTGAGGACACAAATCAGACGTGCTCTTCTGCCTGCGGACCACCGATGAGCAGTACAGGTCTACGGGCATCAAAAAGACAAAAATACTCATGGGCTCATGTCTTCTAAATGACACTTATATGGCAGTCAAAATAAGTAATAAGTAAGTAGATTTATTCTTAAGTCAGTAGGCCTACATTGTTTTGGAATATTGTGTTTTTGCCACATGCATTAATTTTCCTCTCTTCTTATAAGAAGAGCCTTAAAAAAGGCTCTGAGGCTTTGGTATCATTTACTAATCACTATTTTTCCTCCTCAATTTTAGCTATAAAATACTGATTTATATTATCGTACAGCCTCATTAATTTCTTCACCCTTTAAATATGAACCCTTTCTTTCTCCAGGACCAGGTGTATAATTAAAACTCATGGACATAAAAATTGATTACATGTTTTACACTTCAGTGAAACAGTTATTAAAAATCACTTATGCAAACTGTACATGAGCATAACCAGTGAGACTGGGACTACTGGTGATAAAAGTTTAAGAGGTGGTTAAGATTTATTTGCATCTGAAGTGCCTTCAAGGTGATCGTGGGATCCGAATCTGAGTCGGTCCTGCTGATACCCATCTTTCCACTGAAGCTGCTGCAGTGAGGGATAAAACGACTCGTAACCTGCTGTGTTTGTTTGACTGCCAGACAATTAAAGAGAGAACTCTGTGCAGCTTCTGGGTAGAGGTGTAAGGATTATATACAGTATGTTTGTGCTGTTACTACATGTCAGACGGACAGACAGGATTTCAGCTGAGGCTTCACACTGAGCTCAGGATGAATCCTGTGGAGCTTCAGACTACAATCTCCTGTTCCTATAGCCGTATATAGTCCTTGACTTAAAACCTTGATGTTTGTTTGTTTGTGTGTCATAAAAGCATGAAAGAAGAAAGAAAATATCTGCAGGAAAGAATAAAGAGTGTTATTGACTTCACTCCTACACAGACAGTCAGTATGTATGACTAAATGTGCATAGAAAGATGAGTGTGTGTTTGTTTTAATGCAGTTTGTAAGCGAGCATTTGGAGCTGAGTTTACTGGAACTAAAAAAACACTTTCAATTAAACTGTGTGTTATACAGTTTTGTGTGCTCATTATGAAAATATACAGACATTGCACCACTGTACAAATAAAAACTTCGAGCGATTAATATGGCTGGATTGTGAACCTAATCCATATCCAGCCAGCAGGGGGCAGCCTTTTATTATGAATTCCACACTCTGTCACGCTGAGCTCTTCAGTCTGCTTGAAGAAGGTTACTCTGGCAATTCAGCAGGATACAACTTAGTTTCAGGGCCATTTGTTTTTGCGTGGTATGACATTGGTTCACGTTTTCATGGTGGACTTGAAAGAAACTAATATTTTTCTTTCTATAACTTTGAAAACGGCAACGTTCTTCCTCATTTGCACTGAAATAAAGCTAAAAAAAAAAGAGGGAGAACCATAAAATATTGTTAAAAAGCTATTATTATTATTATCACCATTAAATTAAAAAGAAAGAACAATCTCATTAGATGGATGCCTTTGATAGACATTGACAGTTCTTATCAGACTACCATAGCTGAGCCAAATGTTGAATTTTCTGACCTAAGAAGACTTAAAAGCACTCGAGGAGAAAGTACACGGACATGCCAACTCATTAAGATGACAGGCAGGAATTTAGAGTACCATGGAGGCTGTGAGAGAATTGGCAACAAAGGAAAAGACTCCACTGAAAGAAGATAACGTATGAGAGAAACACAAAAGAGAGGTTGGCTGAAAAACTTACTGTAGGTTGCATAACATACTGTTGATGTGGCATCCAAGATGTACTCTGGACCTGCATGAGAAGAAAGAAGAAAGGATGAAATAAAAGCAACCGTCAGAACAATGAAATCAGAGACAATGAAGGAGACAGAAACAAGAGCCAAAGATGCAGAGAAGGGAGGGAAGTAAAGTAATTAAAGGAGGAGGGGGAGGCTAAGAGGATGCAAAAGAGAGGTCAGGAAGAGATGAGAGGAAAGGGAGATCAAAAAGAAGATTGTTATAAGTGGATAAAGAATTGAGGAAGAGGGGACATAAAGAAGGACAATTGGAAGACAGAATGACAGGAAGGGAGCGAAAATGAGAAAACCAGAGAGAAAATTAATCATTAGCTCAAGTCTTTACAAGCCCATTTCATAGCTTAGTCCCTGTGGCAGTGTGTCTTAAAGAATATGACTGCAGTAACAAAGGATCCACTATACAGTATGTTATGTTATAATTATAAAAGGATATGAAGACCACAGAGAGCAATACAGTCTAATAATTACTGCTTCATGGAGGAGGTTTCATCATCAAAGTCTGTCTTGGCCACAAATCAACACTTTCATCTTCTTGTTCTAACCACAGCCCGGTCCTTACATGCGGGTCCCACGGGGCCCCTCTGTCACATGTATGTGCTAATTATACAGGTGTATGTTTGCTCAACTATGTCAATCTATGGGGAGTCATGTAAGGTGGGTTTATTTCCCACTGCAGGACCAGGATGTGTTTGTGTCCAAGTGTGTGAATGTGCTCTGCTGAGGGTGTGTCTTTGCATCTGTCTTTCTCATTTGCAGCCATGTTTGGTGCGAGAGGGGGGAACCTGTGGGGGAGGACGCTTGTTTGTTTGAAAGTCTGAGTGTTTGACAGAAATGTGGATCAAGTGCAGAGTCAGTCTCTCAAAGAAGTACAGCTACTTCTCCAACCAGCTTTGACATGAATTAGAACAGTCTGTGTGTGTGCGTGTGAGAGAGGGGAGAACAGGATGCAGCACATGGGAACAGAGAGAGAGAGAGAAACAAAAGGGGGATTTGTGCCTGAGAATGAAAGATCAATGAGAGGAGTGCTGCAATATAAGCTTGTGTTTTATCATATCCCGACTAAGACTCATCTTTCACGGAGAGGCGTGATAACTCAATTTCTCTGTGTAAGTCCTGCTTGTAAAAAAACAAGCTCTACCTACTCTCTACCTGTATGTGCAGGGACTACACACAGAACAACAGCAAACGAGGTGCTCAAGTACTTATGTATGGGATCAGTTCAGAATATCAAATATTTATTATTTATTTCAAAAGCCTTGCTCCCACTTAAGTTGCTTCCTCCTTGAAAGATGAGGCAGATGTTATTTGATATTTTTCTTTCTGCCAGTAAATCCCATCAAAAGACCAAAACCAACAGCGTGTTAATCCGTCTCTCAATACTTTCAGACTTCCCCCGTGTGTTGCACTGAAAGCACCATTTGTTGAAGCTGAGGACAGAAATCTTTAAAAACAGATCACAAATGTACACTCTTATTTTTTAAAAGGCTGAATAATTCCCACAAACATCTGGGGTCTCTTCTTCTAAGAATATGTCAAGGAAATGTTGCATTTGTCAGGGACTATTTTCTTCTGTGGATTGATACACATTAGCTATGCTGACAATAGGGTGATGCAGAAGTTTGGTATGTAGAATTAACTTGAACTATGTTTGTTGCAGTGCAGGAACCAATTAGACGTTTTGTCTCTGTGATCCTTTTTACTCTTCATTAATTCATTAATTCATTCACCTATTCACTTCAACAATGGAGCATTATGGCACATGACAAATAGGCTGCATCAGGCTTTGTCTTCACACACAATACCCGCTGCTCAGATCAATTCATCTTTGGTTCTGGTCTTTTGGTTTTGGATAATGAGAGAATCTGTTATATTAAAGACTTTCTCAAAGCCACAGATTTCAGTCTCTAAACTAAAGCTCCAGTCGGCCACATTTCAACCAAGTTGTTAACATGACTCAAGATTTGATTGCCAGCAGGTTACATTAGGTGCCCATGGGGTGCTAGACTGGAGCTGTGTCTGCCTTTCTTTACAAGAGTTCTTTGCAAGCTAACATAGTTTTATCAAAAATTAAAGTTTGAAATGGGATACCCTGTAGTATTTACTATGAAATGGAAAAACAGTTTCAAAGTAGTTTATAACACTTACCTTATTGGACTGAATATAAGACAAGGTTTTTATCATTGGAAATAATAAGAAAGTGGGGTCGTCTTATAATCGGGGTCTAACTATTGGCTCGTGCTAATAGTTGTTTGTCGCCAGTGATAATCACATCCCTTCAAACTTGGTTTTGCCAAGCAAATTCTTAATAGACTGAACCCACCTGATACGTAGTGACAGGAGAGGCAGCGATGAAGGGTGTGATTGACGTCTGTGCAATCATCCGATTGGTAGAGATGCTGTATGGCGAAGAGTAGAACCTGAAAGACGAAACAAAATGAGGTTTCGTTCTGAGTCTACCGACTTCACTTGGTTAACAAGCGTTATTCTAAATTAACAAGGACATTGAACTCTCCATGTAGCCTCATGCAAAGGTGAATAAAAGCCTTTCATTCCTCTTTGTTTCCAACCACCCAGTGCACATCAAGACACAGCTGACAAAATGGATCAGACATCATCAAGGCTGTCATGGAAACAATAAATATTGCAGCTCTACTCAGCACTACACCATCAAAGACGTCTTCAAATAAGACTTGACACCGCACCGGAGTGAACATCATGTTACAAAGCAGTCTGCTCCACCGCTGTGCATAATAATGAATTATTACCTTAATGTGTGAGTGGGTGAAATGCTTCAATATTACCTTTAAGTTTCCTCCTACACACATTTCACCTTTGCATAAAAAGCTGCATTGTATACTGTTTACTTCCCCTCTTACACCTTTGTTTGCCCTTCTCATTTTACCTTCTCTCTCTCTTTTTCCATTTCACCCTCTTAACCCTGCAGAGGTGGAATGCTGTGGCTCGCAGTGCTTTATTTATCATTGTGTACCTAGAGAGGACATGTTTCATCCGCCAGGCCGTGTTGCTGTGCCCGATCGATCCCAAAGTGTCTGTTGACTGAATAATGGAGCGAGGGAGGGGAGAACGAGGCAGAGACAGAGAGGAGACCTCCCCGTCCTATCTCTCCCACAGCCATGACTGAATAAACAGCTGAGAGCCTTAATTGGGAAAAACACTGCAGTACTTAAGGTATCTTTAAATATTACTCAAAAGAGCAATAATGTGCATGCGTTGTATTAATGATTAGAGTCTTGGTGAACATCCACGAAGATCTGAGTGGAAATACATTTTAGATCACAGCTGTGTGGGTGTGGTCATTTTTTATGATGTCTGTGCTTAACACTGTTGGACTCAAAGTGACTCAAACCTAAAACCAGGTGAGTAAACTGACACATTAATAGACATTCAAAGTTCCTGTGACAGATTTTCTGTTTGTGGGGACTTTGGCTCTCTCTGTGGACAAAATTTTGCCACTAATCTCACTTTTACATCCCATACCTGAGTAAGTCATGTTTTCTGATTAAAAAAACAAACGAACAGAAAATGATCCATCATGCTCTCTTCTCTTTTAACTGTGTATCACAACAGTATGAAAAAAAAAAGATTTCGGTATGACTTCACCACCTTGTTACAGTTATAGACTTAACAAATGATACCATACTGTGTGGAAATGATCAGGTCATAGACTGTTTAAAATAAATGGATGTCATTTCACTTGGCTCAAAATGAGGTCGCCATCAAAACTGCTCCCCCTGGTGACTGGCTGCAGTATAGGTCGAAAACTCGGTTTCCCCCTTTCATTGGACTGGAGCTGTGGTCAAACTTTAAAAAATTATTACACCTCCTAAAAATGTTTATCACATTCATATACTGCGGTGATATGAAGATGTTATTGGGCTGCAATGTTTCGCGATGATTGACAGCTGCTGTTCTAGTGTCGTTTTTTCAGGAATAGAAAGATGCATCAGGAAGGAGAGCCAAGAAGAGAAGACTGGCTGAGCAATGGCATTGCCTCCAACAGGGGTATTTTGGCTTCAAAGCCATACAATAGTAAAAGGAGAGTCAAAAGGAGGCACCACTGGTAAAAACAGTCTATTTCATAAAAGCTCCTCTTATGAGTTGTAAGTTTTCGATGTAAGATTTCTTCATACTTTTTGTAATATATCTATTGTGCTCATAAGCCACTGATTTCTTATTATGAAGACTATATTTGAGTTGGGTTAGAGGAACTATAAAAACATTTGTTTAATCTACTTGTAAAGGTAATTGCAAGCTACTACTGATAACAAAAATTCTTCAATATTCACTGTCACACTGAACAACAATGCACCACATATACTCTGTCCACATCTGAGGTAACAGTCAGTTTTACTCAGTTTTGACACCAGCATGCATCTCGTTTCAAGGTGGAATCGATCTCAGAGTGCCCGCCTTTTCAGTTATCAGACTTTCTGTTCTACGTTACATTTGTTTGGTCAGTGATGGTGTGAGTAGTTTCGTAATCTGCTGTGAGAATCAAAGCCTGAATGCAGTTGGCTTCTAACTGCCTGCTGTAAGCCCCAAAGCGTGATTGTGCTTCAGACTGATTTCTATGCTCTGTGTGAGTTTGAGCTTGGGTGTAGTGGTACACAGATTGCAATGCTACAATGGTAACTTTCTACTTTTCAACGATACAACATGGTTCACTTGTTTGGCACAAGAAAAAAAAATCTCATGAATTATTTGAGTGATATATTTCCATTGCAAGGTTCAGCTGTGGTTCACAGAAAGGTTGACTGTGTACTCTCGTAGATTTGTTGACAAAGGCTCAAATTGTGTTGAATTTTTCTGTATTCCTTGAAGTGTCAGGATTCTTTTTTACCTCCCCATTAGGCCTTTCAACCCGGGCCATCCTGACTGAGATTTCTTTTGGTACAGGATTAAAGAGCACGATATTTATAACACAAGTAGGTCCTCAAAGACCAAGTTTCCATTCCAATAAATACTTATCTGAAAAGTCAACAACTTCATAATCTCTAGAAGCCATTTTTTAAGGCTTACCCAGTGTAGCCCTTTCTTTCAGTCGCCATTGTTCAACGATAAGTAATGTTGGAATTGAGAAGAAAAATTCAATCGCAAAGTTTTAGCTGCACTTGTAGGATGAATGAGCTTGAAAAGACTGATTTTTAGACTAATACCTTCTACATGTCATCATCCAAACTAGGATTGAAAAATGGTGGATGCGTTTGCCACTTTTGCTCTCCACATGTAATATTTTCTTGCATCATTCAGCCCAAGCCGGCTGAAACACTCATAGATGATTCTACTTGGTTTAGATACAAAAACCAGAGAACTTTCTGTTAACAAGATTAAATTAAACTGATGCCTATCTATCTATCTATCTATCTATCTATCTATCTATCTATCTATCTATCTATCTATCTATCTATCTATCTATCTATCTATCTATCTATCTATCTATCTATCTATCTATCTATCTATCTATCTACCCTAAAAAAGCAGCAAATCATCTGATCACCTTTAAGACTGAAGACTAGTGTATGTAGTCCACAGTCCATGCTCAGCAAAGATGATTTCATGTTGTGTTTTACTTTGAAAAGTTGAAATAAAAAAATGAACAAAGTGAGTAAATGGAAAAAAATGGAACATCTCAAAACGGTGATCAGTTACAGAGAGAGAGAGAAAAAACTCCTCTACTGATTATGTAGCAGTGTTGGATCCATCTTTTTGACTGACAATTAATATATGACTTTTATTAGAGAAAGTGTATTACTATCACTGATGAATACAAATGAGTGAGCGCAGCCATGTTATTCGATATGGTTCCCTGATTGTGTTTATCGTATTTTTCATTAGAGTGACGTGTATCGAGAGAGGGAAAGAGTAGGTAGAGGACAGATCCAAGGTTATTGATGGAGGCTATTAGTCCTCAGCAGCTCGCTGTCAATAAGGACTCCAGCACAGCTATTTAAACAATACACTAAACATGTAATTGCGAACAGAACATTATGGTGAGATTGAATTTAAAACCTCTCTATGAATCCCTGATGTGACCTCCCGCACTGTCAGGAGTTTGCCCTGAAAAATTACAGGATGATTTAGTGCCGACCTCAGTGACTTTTAGCCAGAGAAATGTGGGGTGGCATGCTAAAATATATATGAGCATGTGCGCGTGTGGGCAGGAGAAAGAGAGAGCAGAGAGTGGGTTGAGTCAAAGATGGAGGGGGGAGAAAAAACAATAAGATGGCAAATAGACCAGATAGGAGGAGGGAGACTCTGGGAAAAGAGATCCAGAGAAAGTGAATTTTCTGTCTCGCTGATAAAGTCGAGAACAGGCGGAAAGCCAATGCAGTCTGGCCAGTTGGGACACATGTTTCCAATAACACCAGATTGGCATCAGACCCTAAAAACCAGCCACAAACCTGTAATTGATTCGTACCCTTCCCCTCTCCTTGCATTGACTTTATTTTTGCCTTTGCCCTCCTCTTGACCTGCTCAGCCCTCTTTTTTCATCCAGCCCCCCTCCTTCCTGCTTTTCTCCTTTCTAATTAGCTGCATTAGCATTTCACAGTCATTTAGCGCCTCGCCGGAAGGAGCTCCGATGACCTCGGAAAAGAGAGGTTGGAGAGGGCTTTAGCATTGAGTGCACAGATGCTCATGTGTTAATATGCATTTATACATGCACAAGGACACACAAACACAAAGGCACAAGAAGTGACCAAAGGTAGAGCATCTGCTTGTAAACTGAGTGTAAATTATGAGAAGTGGGTGACAAGATAACAGTGTGAAGCCTGAAGGGAATTGAATCAAAAACTGGGGAACAAATGTATGATTAAGGGAAGGGAAGTATGATGTTTGGAGCACGATAGAACAAAAGACAGAGGAAAAGTGAAAGTATGAGCACAAAAGGAAGAGTAAGTTGTAGCGATTCGACAAGGAGGAAGAGAAAAGACACCGAGCTGCAGAGAAGCATCTCCTGGGATCGCATCACCAGCAGCTCCCTGAGCAGACGGGACCGATCTCCTATTTCCCCCCAGAAAGTGGCAGAAGCTGTGCTTTCTGCATTCAGCCTGAGAGCACTACAGATAGCCGAGGCTGACGAAAGTCTTACAGTGGCGCTGCAACACCGCCCAACTTCTCTGTCTACAATCAAAACCTACATGTCTGACAGCTTGTATGCATAGGTGCATTAATAAAGGCTGTGTGTGTGTCGCTCTGATCTGAAAACGAGGACAAGACTGCGACAGGGTAAGAGAAGGAGAGAGAGGGAGAGTGTGTGTGTGTACGTGTGTGTAATAATGACTTGTGTCTTGTATCTTTTTCAATACGTGAGCATGTGAGGTCTGCTCATTTGCATGCAAGTGCTCCTGCGCGCATTATTGCTGATGAAAGCTGATGTGAACGCTTATCTCTACAGGTTTGCTTGTGTCGTTTTCATAAAGTGCTTGGAAACAGGAGTTCCTGCAATATAATGCAGTAAAGATTGCAGAAATGTAAAAAAATATAGACATTCTAAAAATTTGAGAGAAAAATTCTGAGCTTACCCATTCTGCATCGCAGAGGGATCATATGTCAATGCCATGCCACTCTGAGGAAAGAAAGAAACAAAGGGACACCTTTAGTTCAACACTTCATAGGCATTTTAAGTATGTGATTCTACTCTTTTAGTAGGATTTTAGAAATGACATTGGAAACTGCTGGAAAAGAGGATAAATTGTAAGCATAAAATCCTTTAATTCAGTAATATCCACAAGTGTGTGGGATTAGTGAGACCTGCTAAATAAAGAACCATTGATGATGTTCTCAGTAACACAAAAAGCCAGTTAAAAGCACTCATGTATAATGAAACTATTTGATTTGATTGGATCACTTCAAATAGGCTCATTATGTTCAACAATATTCACAGAAAGACTGAAATTATGACAAAAAAGGCAACATTAGAGGTTTGCTGCATAAAAGGAATGACAATACCCTAAGAACCACAGTGTTTCAGATTTTGGTTAAAGTCAACAAAAGAAAAGGGGATGATAACTGGTAGTCTGCTCTTTAATGCGCTAAAAAAAATTCAAAGTTTTATCGCTGGTAGTTTGGACAAAGCTTAGTATAAAAAACTTTTCTGTCTTCAAATTACAAATAAGCTTATTATACAAGTCATTGATTTGTTAGCAAAAGTTCAAACAAGTCATCTTCAGAGAAGGTTTTCTGCATTAAAACAGATCAAATCCTTTCAGAAATCTAACTCTTGAATACAAATACAGAACACAACATGGCACAACACCAGTAAGAGTTAAGAAATCAGCTGATACTTCTGATTATGGAGCATTTTAGCAAAAAACGAAGATTAAAAAAACTGGTGAAAGTTGAGATGAATGGTTACCTTGAAGTTTTTAAATCAATCTGTCTGAGGTGTCGAACAGACTGATTTTGCACAGTTGGTCCTTGATGGAACAGCAACCATCTGTACTAACAGCCAGGGAGCTGTGGGTGGTGAAATCTACTCAGTCATTTAAAATGTACCCAAACTTTATTAGAATGCAGCCAGCTCTAAACACCATCCACAGGGTTGAATTTGACTAAAAGCATACAGGAATCCAGTTTTCAGATGAAGAACTTAGAATATCTAGGATAGCATTGAGTTGAATAGAATGTACCATATTAATCCCCGAAGGGAATTTCAGGTGTCTGGCAGATGAAATTATAAAAATCATATGGAACAAACTTAAAATAACATGAAATAAAGTCTGTTGATGTCCATGCTGCTCTCAAATGCATTACACTCCAATCTGTACATTTAAAGCAGTCCTCCAGAGCCTCACAAGCCTCAGGTGTCCATCTCCTGACTGTGAGGGTAGTTGCAGGCTGCCTCAGTACACAGGGTCTGCAACAGGTCTGCAATCTGACCCACCTAGTGGTGGCAAAGCAGCAGCTCTGAAGACTTCCCTGACACCTACATACAGCAGATCAAGTGTTTAATTCTATCTGGTTGGACAATCAACAAACTGTGCAAATCCAATAGGGTGGGAAGAGAAGGTAACATAACTGAAGTCTCCTGATATCTTCTGAGTGCCTCAGGATGTCCAGTCCGTATCCTGGCAACAGATTCATGGACGACATCACATGGAACTGCAACAGTTGTTTCTATCCTGCCACGAGCTTTGGCATCTCTGTGTGAAGAGTGAAGCCAGGTAGACCCACACAGGAGTCAGAGATGTTTTGATTCAACCAGGTTTCAGTAAAGCACGCGAGGCTGCACTCATGTATAGTTTCCGGATCTTCAACAATAACTCCAGCTCATTACTTTTGTTGGGCGGAGAGTTGACATTCCCCATGTTGAATAATGGAAGAAAGGACTTATATCTCCGTCTTCTTGCCTTTACCTTTGCACCAACAGCCCAAGAAACACTTCCTCTATTGAATAAACTCTTCTCCCCACAGACATATCCATTAAAAAATAAGATAAAAATATAAAAACAAAAACAGAGGTAATCATTGAGAGCTGCCAGACTTTTCTGCTTCCAGTAGAAGCGAATCATTCGAATAGGAGGGAGTAGAAAAGATAACAGAATTTGAGGGCTGCTGCAATACACTGTTACTGACAATAACCGTCTTCTCAAAAAATAAAACATTGATATTGTGGTAAATATATAAATACAGAAATACAGTGTAACTTTGGCTGATAGCTGGGTGCTTTTTTTCACCTGTTGCCCCCCCCCCCCCCCCCCTTCAAATGAGGAGACAAGAAGAGGGAGCAGCAGCAGCAGAATAAGACGTAGTTACCAGCTAGCTCTCCTTTACTCCATTGTGTAGCTACAGCTGCAGCACAAATCAAGTTAAAGGAGATAGCAGATAAAAGAGAGGTTCACTAACTGCACCCAAAGTGAGTTTCCTTGCCAGTTTGTGAGTCTCATGAATTTTTGAAAACGTGTATTGCAGAATTACGCACAGAAAAAGAAGAGGATAAAACATGACTCAAAAATTTCATGCAATTTTTGATCGATACTGTACCACTTCATAAAAGTTATCTCATGCCACTTTAAAATGACTTAAGGAAGTCAACTTTAACAATTAGGAAAGTTTATACAGCACTAACCCTCATCCTTTCTGTCCTTACTTTGACCGAAAATGCTTTTTTGGTCTCCTGGTTTTGCATAAATATCAAATTATTTCTTAGGCCATTTTGTTGTGAGGGAGACATCTGTTGTAGTGAAACTCTTGTATGACAAAACTAAAGGTAATGGTTCTCATTAAAGAAACAAACAGACACCAAGTTGTAATTTTCCAATTGCACCGACTCAGTAAGTTACAGAGCCAGGTGATAGATACACAACATAGTACCAGTAAAATATAGGGTTTCGTATTTGAGCTGCATTATATCAGTATGAGGAGACACTCGTAGCTAAAAGAGTGTGTCAGAGTACAAAAGTCTGTGCTCCTCTCCTTCTCTTCATCAAACAGTGTTACTTGTGCATCATTAAGTGACAGTCTGTCTGTGTCTCACTTCTTCCATTATGTGCAAATGAATGTCACAACGTCGCTGAGCTTTAAAAAAGATCTTAATCCACTTGACTGCCTCTTGGCAATGTTAACAAAGTAGAGGCAAGCATCAAGTATGTGGTCCTCTAATCTTTGTTTTCTCCCTCTCTGTCCTCTCCTCCATAACTGTCCCCTCCTCCCCTATCAGCAGCCATGCACAAGTCATTTGTACTTGTTCTATATTCCACACAAGTAGCTCCTCTCCAAATTGGCACGTGATTTGAAAGTATGCCCCGACGCTGAACTTGGCTGAGATGTTTGGTTTTCCCCAAACATGTTTTCTTGCCAAGACTGGAGGAATATCAACTGCAGAGGCAATAAGAAAGAGAGCCAGATATTGATGAGTTCAAATAGCTAAATTTAAGCATCTCAAACCTCAGGATCATTCTCATACAAGTTCTGAAATAAGAATCTGATTTCAAGCAGATAAAAAATGCATTATGCATCTACAGGATCCTCGTTTTCACCTTGAGGTAAATTTAAATTCACTGCTGGCTCCCTGTCGATGTATTGAGTTGTGTGTTTGAACAGAGCTAGAGCAGATCAACCCTGTGAAGCAGCTTCATGTTTGTTTCTTGTCCTCTAAGTTTCCTAAAGAGCTTCATCTATATGCAAAGACCGGACAACATAACACACTGCTGCCCAATAATGACAGTGACATGTGAATGAGTGGAGTGGTGTGTCATAGCGCTGCCATTATTCAGTTTCTCTGTGTGTTTGCATTTCAACTATGTGAGAGATTTACAGGACCAAATGGTAAAGAACTCAGTGACAGTTAACATTGTCAAAGAACAACCATGATGATAAGAGGAAAGACGACATTCAGAGAAAAAGGGGGGACTGTAGGAAAGGCTACTCCTCTTCCCACTGCTCGATTAATCGCTACCCCCCCCCCCCCCCCCCGCCCCCCTTCCTCTTTCCTTACTTTTTCTCTCTCTCTTTGTCTTTCCCAAGCTGTCCTATCTTACAAATAGCAAAAAAGCACCCCCAAGAAGATCTCAAATAAAGACTCTACCCAGAAATTCACACCACAACCACAAAACAAGTGAAAAACAACCATAAAGAAAAACTAAACAACAGACAAACACTAAAGCTTGCAAAAAGACAATATAATAAGAAACCTAACAGATACACTGAATAAAAAAACTGAGAAAAACCTCAAAGGGTCACGCAGACAAAGAGATATAATCAAAACAACGACAACTACAAGGACAAATAAATACTACTTTGTAAATAGCCTCAAAGGGACCAAAATAAAAAGATGACAGAAAAAGTCATAAAGAAACACAAAACAACTACAGAGACACACAAATAAATATAAAAAAGGGACTTCAAAGGGACTAAAACAATTACTACAAACACAATTATGGAGACAAAACTACAATTATCTTTATGTTTGTTTATAAATAGCCATAAAGGAAACAAAATAAAAAAAAGAAACATAAAACATGTACAAAGACATAATTTGGGAACAAGAAAAAGTCACAAAAGTCAACTACAAAAAGCCACATCCTCCCATTAAACCAAACACACACACACACACACACACACACACACACACACACACACACACACACACACACATATATATATATATATATATATATATATATATATATATATATATATATATATATATATATATATATATATTTACAGCTATATATATATTTTTATGAGTCTCTTCAATAGAATGTCTCTAGGTCCTTTAAGTTGGGGCTGGGCCCTTAACATCTTTGCCAAGGAGCTATCACTTGTGTGTGTTTGTGTGTTGTGTGTGTGTGTGTGTGTGTGTGTGTGTGTGTGTGTGTGTGTGTGTGTGTGTGTGTGTGTGTTTTTCAAAAATTTAAAATGTCATAATCCCAAAGCTGGACTCATTTCAATTTTAGGTGGGAGAGTCTGGTCCAGTGTGAGAATGTAATAAGGGGCCTTAAATCACTTCCACAGCCAGATACCTCTGTGAGTCTTCCAGGACTCTCAGATCTGGCTACAGTAAATCTATGGACCTCCTCAGGGAGTTTTCACCAGCAAGGCCAAAATGGCAGAAAAATGTGCAAGAAATCCCATTGAGAGTTTAAATCATGTCAAAAACATAGGCTGTATAAAATATGGACGTAGTCCCACGATGTCACCTGTCTGTTCTTGATACAGTCAAATCAAGCCAGTCATTGGACAGGGCCATCTTGGATATGATGCAGATTTTGAGCTTCCCTCCAAGCATATTTTTTAATGCTGTAAAAGTCTGATTTTTTATTTTTTTTGGCTTGGTGTGTCTGTGACCTCCTGTCTTTCTGCAGCCAGCCTCTAGCGGATTCTCCATGAAACTTTTAGCACTGCTGCACAGGCTTCACTTTTCACTTCCGAATGTTGCCCCTTGACTTTAAATCACAATGTTGACAAGAGCTTCTGATTAACTCTGGTGGCCTCTGATGTGAACTATGAGGAGCATCAGTCTTTGTTTCACCAATCAAACCTAAACTTATCTATCTGACACACACACACACACACACACACAGGTCACACACGTACTGTAGCATCCTGTTTGTGTTGTGTTGTGTGTCGTGGGGTCCTGTTTTCAGCATTCAGTTGTTTAAGTCTGGTCCCTTTTCATTTACTTTACAACCCTGCTCTTCACCAATCTCTGTGTTCTGTGACGGTTGGTAACTGTTCAAGCTGCACCCAGAGCGTGGGTGATGACATTATTATTCACTTTCCCTTGTTCAGTAAATTAAAGCTTTGGTATCGACACCAGCAACTTCTGAACTCTCTGCATTGTGCAACAGTCAATCTGCTTTCAGTCCGCTGCAAAAAGTTTAATTTCTGAGGATAGATGACAGACTGGAGGTGGGAGGCTCAACAAAAGGGAAAACAACTTGGCACTGGGGTCTCGCAGAAACCTTGTAGTTTAAATTCAACAACCTTTGTGTATGCCAGCTTTCATACTGTCAGCAGCTTCTCTAATCTGGTCTGAAGTGTGCTATTGGAAATGAAAGCTGATAATAAAGCTGTGAGGGGGTGGGGTGGGGGGCTGTCAAGCCATTTCATTTGGTAAAATGTAAAAAAGAGAGTTGTCAAAGAACACATGAGCCAGATATTCTCAGTTCATGAAAATAATGACTGATTAAACCTCATGTTAGCCTTGGGCTGCAATCACTTCAGAACAATCTGTTGAACTGCATGTAACAGTATTTCACTAAAATGTTCTGATTATTTTGACTGGATTCCTGTTGTGCTTTTGCAAGAAACCCCAGCAGGAAATGGTTTACAGATGGTTTGTAGACACGTTCTACTCGTAACAGAGATTAGGCTCAAAAAACACAACTTTTTGTTTAGCTAACTTTACTACTTCCTGGTAAAAACACCCTCTCAGCAGGAGTAGTGTACTTATTCTGACTGTGAGAGGTAAGGTGCTTGTGTAGATTTAGCAAAAGCCTGCTGATGAATAATTCTGCCTGAGGAAAAAGTCTAAGTTGCTTTCTTTTGCAGTGGCAGAGAGTAAAAGGGATTATGTTTTAGAAAAATGGTTGAAAGACATTCTTTTTGTGTTACACTTTGCCTTTTCCAAGAAAAAAGCTTCTGTGGCTGCCAGAGGGGATCTTTTATGATGGTTACTGGTGAGCTTTTATTGATGGTTAAATAAACTTGCAAGCCTCACCTCTCCTTCCCTTGTCCATGGTCGACCATTCTGGGGATACTTGACCTGGCTCTGCCTCTTCTTCTGGCCTCCGTCAGCAAACTTACACAGCAATGGCTCTGCAGGGGCTGCAGTAAGTCAGACAGAGAGGAAGACAAGGACAAACACAGAGACGCATTAATCATCTTAATAGCAGGAAAAAGTAAAATTTCATGCATTAGCCTAAGTCAGAGTTACATTCTAAAGATAAGATTTAAAGTTGTGTTTATGCCACAGCTAGAACAAAAACATGACATAAATCAGCTGGACCTGAACACGGTACTTCAGCTCTTACTTTTATCTCTTCAAGCCGTAATCAAAACATCTAAACAACAAGTTATCTTCTTATCTCTACAAGCTAACAACAACAATTCAAAAACAGCAGCCCTGACGTGGAAACCAAGCCACGGGCTAATCATCAAAGCTTGGTGAGCGTGGTTCAAACAACAAACCAAACAGGCATACTTAACACGCTAAATAACTCCACACAGCTTGACCTCAGGCGATTGTGATTGCTCCAAAGACAACAAGGCTCTCTGGACCACAGAAAGAAGAAAGTCTTGATCAAAAATAGGATAAGCAAAGTGTGATCTCTGGTACAAAAGTTCACAAAACCTGAACTTTAACTTGATAGGCAGGAAGTGGGCTGATAGAAACAGGATTATTTAAAAGAAAAGAGGCTTGTTTCATCTATGATTGTTCTAAAAAAAATTAATTTATGACATAATTTTTCAGGAAGTGTGAATAATGGTTCTTTTTTCAGGGAAATGGTCCTGTACCAGCACAATTTTAAAAAAAAGTCTAAAAGGAGGACCTTGTCCTGATATGAACTAGAATACCCAGAAAAGATATTTTCCAGATTTAGAGGTCACAAATTCAAAAGATCTAGAATAGTTTCATTTTATTTCTAATCTTCCTCATCTTTTATTTCTTTTGTTTCTCACTGGGAGTTGTACCTTTCAGTGAATGGAACAAAACAAGTGAAGTTAAGACCACAAACAAAATGTCTGGAAAACAGACCAAAACAACTGTTTGTTGTACAGTTAAAGTAAGTTTGTCAACATTCTAAATGCGCCATAAATCTAAAGCATATGCATACAAAAACATATGAATACTTGACAGTTATAAAGTATTTATGGGTAGAAGCGTAATCGATGAAAGTTACTTTGACTGTTATTTTGGGGAAATGGCCCATTTGCAAAAGCATGATAAAACAAAGAAGGGCACTCCTGATGTTATCCTTTTTCACTAAATTATCCACATTGCTTCTTTGAAAAACACTTCAGATACATTAGATAACACATTATAAACAAATATTTCTGACAAAATGCAGAAGATACAGATCAGTCAGAAAAAGTGAAAAAGCCTCTGATCGGCAGATATGTTTTAAGTTTGTAAAGCTTTTGACTGTCATTGAAATCTAATCATTTTAATGTCTATTTCAGTTTTTCAAAGACTGTGTTAACCCTGAAACTGAATAAACCACCTACTTTTTTGCCAGGTTTGAGTCACTGACTGCATCTTAAAGGAAGCTGAAAGCTGGGGCTCTTGTCTTTTTTTTATACTGGCAGTGATTTCAAACTAAAGAGGGAGTCAAAATCTTCATCTCTCTCTGCGCTGCTTGGAAGTAAAGATGTTCTTAGACGACGAAGAGTGCTCTAAAGAATCATATCATCATTCTGGTGCTAATTCAAACGTTATGAATGCCAAAATAAATTACACAATTACCTTGCCTACTTCAAGAGAAATGATTCTTCATCTGAGTAAACAGAAAAACTGAGAAAAAGGGATCTCCACAGAGGAAATCATTTAGAGCTCAAGGTTGATACGAGTTCGCTGGAGTGCCTCAGGCCTCACTAAACACTTTGAAAGTAAGTATGTAGAAACATTTAGCCGTGTGATTATACAACATCTAGGAGTATACTTTGTCATAACACTGTTTTTACTGGATTTCTGTATGAATAACAGGATACACAGCCAAGCCTCTGTTATCATCTCTTACCTCTGCTTTTCATCTTTTTAAATCACTCTCTCTCTATTTACATGTACATATAAATATGCAGCGTATTCATCTTCATTTAGGAAAAAATCATCTGTAAGTGTGTGTGTGTGTGTGTGTGTGTGTGTGTGTGTGTGTGTGTGTGTGTGTGTGTGTGTGTGTTTGTCACTATACAAATCTCTACGTTTCAGTGCAGAAAAGGCATTTCTACATTACAGTTTTAAATGGGTTGTGAAATTACACTTAATCTTCTTTATGAATCAGATCAGGAAAAACACTTCAGAATAGTTTTTCATGACTGTCAGTTATTACCTGGTTAGTGTTACATAAAGTAATTTGCATTACACACACTTAAAGGCAGGGTTGGTAATCAGATTTAGATAGACTTTTTGTTATACCGGTTAAAATGATCTTTATGTCTCGATGGCAGTCAATGCATGATGTGTTCTTAAAATTGAGCAAAAAATGTCCACTGTCTACAGCAGGAGTAAACCTGGGAAAACACCAACCAATCCTAGTGTTTAGGATCCAATTTGTTTAACCAATAAAATCCCGTTCTGCTGTTCTGCCTAACTTCTGTGCATACATTTCACCGGCATGCACTTGCCCGGATTCAAAGCGCATAACCAAAAGGAATCCAGGTACACTGGAGAATGGCAGAGTAACTACCTATACCCTGATTACTGGTAACATAGTGCAAACAAAAACGATGTGCTGAGGGCCAGTTTGAGTCTGTGGTTTTGAATCAGTCACAATCATATGATCACTGAACTTCAACTTGATAGGCAAGAAATGGGCTGATAGAAACAGCGGCGCTCGTGCGTGTGAGCTGGGTTGTCGTTTTGGAGGCACTCCAAGTGTGGGAGTGCGGTGGCTAAACGGAGTCCTGAGGAGATGCTTCATTCAAATTTGTGCAAGTTTTCCGTGACTACCAAATATGCCTTTAAATTGACTTTGTCTGGCTATGTTGAGGAGCTAAATTTTATAATCAACTGTTTCCCATCTCTTTCAAATGTGTTCCTGCTATATTCCCACTGCATCAAATAAACCAAAATAAGAAGCAAAATAAGTCCACTGGTGTATTAGAAACCATTACAAACCATTTGCACACAGAGAGAAGCAGTGCACAGGCATTTGGTAGCTTGAATGGATATAATAAATGTATGCTGAAATGAATGATAGACCTAAAGGAGGCTCTGGGGACTCATCTCCAAATCAGCAACTATCCAAGCATATATCACTGCCAAGAAACCAATGCTTTATCCTAAAAGTTTGTTGAGCTTCTGCAGGGACTTTGTGAGCTCTAAAACAAGGTAAGGATAGTCTGTTTGAAGCCCTTATTCTTTGTGTGTGGTGTTTGAGTTTTAAATACAGGGAACTACTCCTTTAATGGTTATTGGTGTTAATTTGGGGGGTGCTGTAAGCAGTCTGTGGAAGAAAATGTCAAAGTTTCAAGGCCTAGGTTGGACTGAAATATAGTAAAAATGGGAAAAGAGAGATGAAAAAGAGGACAGTATTTTTCTTGTTTTTATTAAAACTGCTGTTCTCATAAGGATAATGGAAAGGATATGATTTTGGACCCATATTGAGAAGCTCTTTTATACTTGTGTTTGCATAATATATAATCACCACTTCATAAAACAAAGGAGAAAACATGTTTGTGAGACACACAACCACACACACACTTCATACAAACTCAGAGGCAGCATCTGTGCTCTGTTGCTGTTTTGTTTCCCTGCTGCGACAAACCGAAAAAAGCCAGATTGTCGGCAGTTGACAACTTGTCAAGTATGCAGTCCAGACACTTCATTTTTATGAAGAGCCACACAAAGAGAGGAGGAACTCCTGCTGAAATAAAACAACTAGTT
Organism: Labroides dimidiatus; assembly: GCA_030710495.1. Classification (NCBI taxonomy): domain Eukaryota; kingdom Metazoa; phylum Chordata; class Actinopteri; order Labriformes; family Labridae; genus Labroides; species Labroides dimidiatus. The sequence goes on along the minus strand of CM061148.1, from coordinate 24,177,937 downwards.
TTCCTCTGAATTTGCATTGAAAGGACACATCTGTTTGTTGAGTTTAGTCTCTTATTTTTATACACTTATTTCATACAAGATTGTGTATTTTGGGAAACACTTTTGTGTCAAATTAATGATGCAGCAGCTGGTCCACTAGAAGAAAAAACAGAATTTAGTTCCTTTTTCTGTCATTCTCAACAGATGTCTGCTAAAAATGATGGATTTAACTAACAGGAAAATAAATGGTTTTACCACCATTCATTACTGAAGTGTCTGTATTAGTCTGACAGCCTGTAACCTTGCAGTGTAATATACTGTGTATTTTCAAGTCCAAACACTTAAGCCAAATTAAAGTTGTGTTTTTTGTTCTGTTTTATAAATGAGTAAGAATCACACAGGCACTTTTGCAGCTTAGTGGTCTTAAGGATGCATGAGTTCAACCAAGGTGCAACCTTCAGTGCTGAAAAATGAAGCCAAAGCTGTGGTGCTAGAAAACTGCAGTATCATGCACGCCCAACGTGAGGCTGGCAGCGAGGTCAAGGAGTACCCCATTCGGTCCCATGTTAAAATTGCCCATTTTTTACAGCAGAAATAAACACACTTACAGCTTGTAAAATATTTGCAATTCGCTACTTTCATGTCGTTTTAGGTCTTCAATGATGAATTTCATCCATACAAATGGAAAAATGGAGCAATGCCTGCAAGCTTGTTCAAGCAGACGACTCAGATGACACTATCTACGGCAACTGACAGTCAGCTGACAAATGTGCCCTCCTGATCTGGTTGTCTATTTAAGATACATGATGCTGATCTCTGCCTCGTCCTTGCCAGTGTCACTACTGCCCTGCACCGATATTAAACTTTAACCAACCCCCCAGCATCCATTCATATGCTTTGACTACAGGGGGTTAAAGACAGATACCATCCTTGTTCCCTCAGTTCCTGAATCTGCAAAGAGTGAAGAGGATCAGAGCCTGGACTCCAAATACATACAGTGTCTGCTGATTCTGCTGATGTAATAAAGTTTTAAGCAGCACAACATGAGTTGATAACTGATCTGTGTATCTGAAATCTGTTTTTCTATCAGAGCTGTCGAGATGGTGCCAGACGTGAACACTGTGTGATGGTCTGCTGTTGGCATGCACAAACACAAACACACATACACACACACACACCAATATTGTTCTAATCGTGTGGTTGCCTCAGTGAATTTGGAGATGGAACTGGGACTATTTTCTGAGGCGGCTGCAGGAGGATGATACTGTATCTGAAAATCCTGACTGGCCATAAATGGAAAAACATGTCTCTTCCTCCAATAAAAGATTTACATTTTTGTGCACTGCCATCACAGTGTTGAATACCTGGAATGTAATCCCACCATAATTTAATCTGACGCGTAAGATAATACTGCCATGGTGTTTTACAGTACCCCCTAAAAAGTAGATTAAATACAGAGAAGATTAAGTCTTTAAGCTGTGGCTCATAAGAGAAAACTAAATGAAATATCATAATAATGCATTAGGAGTCTTTTAAGTAACAGTGCACAGAGCTGTCTGTGTTTAAGTTTACACCAGTTTGTGCCTCTTTGTCGGCTGAAAATCAAGGGTTTTAATTCAGCATCATCTGGAGGGGGTTCACATTAGAAAGAAAGCATTTAATAACTCTAACTGTTCTAGTTGATTAATGTAACTCGTACATTAATGAAATGAGAGAAAGAAAGATATTTACTGCTTCACACTCTGTAGCTCTAATCTCCCAGACAAGTAAAGCAAGGAAATATGAATTACCCAACAAACTATTACTAAAGGTGATTATTTTTATTGCTTGCAGTCTTTTGCCTGTCTGCCTCAACGAACAGTACTTGGAGCTGCAAAGAGCTCTCACTGTTTTCAGCCTATTATCAGTTTTTATTAATCTGAAAAGTTTTCTGCAAAGTGATGTGTCTCACATTTTATCCAACTTTTTTGATCTCACACCCACGATGAGGTCCCACTGCAGCTCAGGCATGATATTAGGAAAATAACTCAAGCAACTGAATTACTGCACAAAGAGAGAGAGAGAGAGAGAGAGAGAGAGAGAGAGAGAGAGAGAGAGAGAGAGAGAGAGAGAGAGAGAGAGAGAGAGAAGGAGAGAGAGAGAGCATATAGACATACATGGACATGCAAAGAGACAGTACAGGCGTGAAACGAAGACTAGCTCATTTGATAAGGAAGCATAGAGTTGGGTTACAAGTAGCTCACATTATTATTATTATTATTATTATTATTATTATTATTATTATTATTATTATTATTATTATTATTATTATTATTGTTTTACTTAACTGGGTTACTTTATTGGTTGGGACGTTGAAGCATTTACTGAACATGCCTGGTTCCTTTTTCTTACCCAATGCTACACTCTTGGTGCAAATAAAAGTAAAGCCCTATTTTAAAAAGCTCCCATTTAGTATTGCTTTGCAGTTTTCACCTTCAGAGAAAGAAAGTTCCTCTTGTTTTAATCATAGTTTGTCGGGATTGCAACATCAGTCATACAAGCTGGGGTTTCAATGTGGCCCAAAAGGTGGAAGGATTGCTACTGGCTAAAATGTGATTAGAACCAGCTAATGTGCAAGTTAAAACAGACTGCACAACTCAGCCAGCCTGTGAAGGCCCTTTATCTACTAAACGAATTAATCTGTTCCACAGAGCCCGTTGTTGGTATTTTATCTAAAAGCTTGCCTGTGTTTTACCCAGATCATATAAAGAGAAACATAACAGAGAATAATGCATAACGACTGCAGAGCGGAGTAATGCAGCACAACAGCAATATCGTAAAGTCAAGAATTATCTACAACTGTTCCATTTACAACATAATCCAGCTCTAATGTACATCAGGGAAGAGTCATGTTGTCTGAGCTTTAAGTGATGCCGGTGGTGGCAGTGTTGTGATATCATGCATTTCTCCCAGGATACATTTGGATTCATTTATTTATTCACAAGCGCAGTGACAAATCATAAATACTGATGATGATGATGATGAAGACAATAATAAATGTTATTTATTCCTGTGAGCAAAACTAAGTCACTGAACAATCAGGAGGCGACAACCACAGAGCACCCAGAGACAAGATTACCTGCAGGAAAAGCTGCTCCGACTGCTGCATCAAATGAATTATTCAGCCTGCTTTCACAGCTACATCACTACAATCTGTCCCGTTTCACAAGAGGCCTTTAAATAGAAGAAGGACACTCTTAATTGTCGGTTTGACCCCTGCTGCTCTCACTCTTATGGCTCTGTAACATGAAGTGATGAATTTATGATGAGTTTTGGTACGGCTGTGTCCGCCTCCAGAAACGGGTCACATTTGGACATGTCAAGTTAATTAACACAGTCTGAACCAAATATTTGCACATCTAAAGAGTTCACTAATGCAAATTTTCAGTAAACAAGACATGGAGTTGAAGAAATTAAATTCAATCTGAGTTAAAGGAGCGAAAATTATTGCTTGAGTCACACATAAATTGATCTTTGTAACCCTAAGAATGGCGATATTCTCCTTATTTCTCGAGGCTGTGTTTTTATTGTCAGTGTTCTAACAGGTTAAAAGAGGGGCTCAAACTTCACACAAATCCAGACATCTTTGTCAAGTTTTCTGAGAAAACTTCTGTACTGTGTCCTTAACAGCCCTTATCTCTCCAGAAAGTACCAGCGGTAGAATTAGCTGTGAGGATGGATCAAATTTGATGGAATGCCACTGAAAGGCAGGTCTTGTTTACTTCTGGAATGAAATACGCTCAAGGTGTCAAAGAGGTGTGAATGTATTGGAAACTCACCACCCCTACTAATCAAACTCTAAGAATTTGAAGGTGCAGCGTCTGCTTGAGGAACAGACATAAATAAGAATTGGGACCAATCATGTCTTACAAAAGGAGGACTAAACATCACTGGACAAGCAGACATGTGACCCCGAGCAGTTCATCATAGATTAAATATTAGAGGCAGCGAGGATAGAGATGATTAAAAACCACATCTGTCTGTCAGTTTACAGAGATTCTACTTCAGATTTGTTTAGTTCATACAAGTCAGTCCCTCCAGAATTTTGCAGTCTTTTTTGGGGATTGGTGAGGGCTGAAACAGCTGATTTTGCAGCAGCTTTTAAAAAAAAAATTCAATGCATGTTGCACAATTTTTAGATGTTTTCTTGCAATGAAATTGCTGCAATTAGCAAAATTTGCAAAATTAGTTGCAAATTTATTTTTAAATAAATACATAATTCATTTGAAATCAAAGGCAACTGCATCCAGTGAGAATAAAACAGCAGTGAACGTTCTAAGTTCTGTCACTCAGCCAAGTCTCTTTCTTGCTTTCTCTCTCTCTCTCACACACACACACAAACACGCTCTTCAGCTAATATAATTTAACACTCAAAAAGTATATTTGTACATTCAAAAGTATATTTAAACACACCCCGTTTGTTTCAGGCAAACTGTATGCAGCCTCTGTCACTGTGATCCGTCTCATATGTTGTCCGTGCGCTTCTGTCATTCTCTTCGTGTTTGTCTGTAGATGGTTTTCATCAGTGTTCCACCACAATGTTTCAAAACAGTTTCGTGCAAAACTTTATTGCCTCTCACTGTCCTTAGCTGCAAGATCTGATGGTAAATCACAGGCATTTTTGTTGGATATGTCTGCAACTTCATAAACAAAGAAGCGATTTTCACAAGGGGGGCTGGCTGCTTTGATTGGAGAAACTTGAGGCAGCTGTGATTGGTCAAATCTGCTAATAAGTTGCAGTGATTGGAAAAAATTACAAGGTTGTGCAGAATTTACGGGGACTGACTGAATTTGCGTTAATTGTTGCGATTGCAACTTGTGTGTTAGGGCTTGCACCATGAAACAGAATTTAAAGCTTCTCATATAATTTCTGTGTTTCTGAGAAGATAGTCTACTTCTCACAGAGACCGTTGTAATTGACCTGTAACACAGAACCTGTTCTGGAGCACAGAAAGTTCAAGGAGTGACTGCAGGAGGCCCAATGGAAGTTAAAAGTTGTGCTTTAGTGATATGATCCTACAACAGAGGCTGAAAATGTACTGCAGACCTCTTCTTGTACTCATAAGCTGTACAAATAATATGTTCATCTCTTTAAAGTACATGTCTAATTTAAATCTTCCGTTTCTAAGCTGCTCTATTCTTGAAACCCTTTGGGCTGTCTCTGTAATTAGATGTCCAGAACTGTCACACACATCATGAGTTTTTGTTGCTGCAAAAAGCAGTAATGATTATCAGATCTCTTATTCACTAATGACTTGAAAGTGATATTATAAGCCTTAACTTGAACACTCTCACTGAGTGATTCTCCTTTCTTCCACAGTTATTTATACTCTGGGTGGGTCAAACTTGCTTTTGGTCTCTGTAGTCTTATATTATTGGAATGTGTTATCATCTCCATTGTCTTCTGATTTTGTGTAACAAAGCGCAAGTAGTGCTCCAATATAAAACATACACACCGTGACCAGTTTTCTTCACACATTCAGCTCTGAAGCACCAACAGAAATTTCACCCATTTTAGTGAAGATGAGATGTGTTGTTAGTATTGTTTCATGTATTTATGTAAATATATTCAGAATCTGCATTAAATGACTTTCAATACTCACAAAAAAGTATATTGTTATATCAAGAAGTAGAGCTGCATGTATTTTAAGGTTGAATAGCTTTGAATGTGCTTCTGAGATTCAAGGATGTGTGATCTTAAGTTAAAGAAGTAAATAAGCCATGCACACGCTGGGTTTCTAAGCCTTGTGTGTCAAACTGCACACGTGTTTTCCTCTGTTCTCAGTATTGTTAAGAAACATCTCTTTTTGAATACTTAAAAACAGCAACTTCCCGATGTGAACAGCGTGAACACTTCAATGAACAAAAGCTATGGTTCCATTTGTTTACAGATCAGTAACTGTTTATAACTAGATTTATTGGTGCTCATTAACCAAGGCTGGAAGCAGTTGATTTATTTTTTTCAATGACGCATCAAAGTGTCACAGTTTTGAAGTATAAATAGTAAAAAGTAAACTCTCTTTTTACTGCTTTAACATTCCTCTGCTAAACAGAGAGGCAGCACAAACAGGGGTGAAAAAAAATGACGTTCAATTTCAAGATCTGTCAGTAAAATGACAAGGCTGTGCATGTGTGATTTGCACATGGGCATACTACCAGGTTACAAAAAAAGAAGTTTTAAATCTGTGTTTAACTGAAAGAACATGAGGTGGCAGCAGGTGGGTTGTACTTTGAGGAGTGGATCACACACTGTTACCAAACACTGAAGCAGTGGGGTATTGCAAACTACAGTAGTGCAACACAGAAAGTGCTGAAACTCCAGCTGAGCAGACAAACGTATCGCTCTCCTCTATGATGAGGGAAAACAGGAGAAGAAGAAAAGGTGGTAAAGAAAAATATAGAGCTGGATAAGTGCAGAAAGAACAGTATATACTATTGATCTTACCTTTGGTGCTTCTAAGCAAGAAACCAATTTATAGCCAAGTTTGAACATTTAGCTTATGATGGCACAACGGTTTCATTTGTAACTGTGGGGTGGAAGTGGGAGACATAATATCAGTGGGAGCCAATCCTTCAAATAGGAAAATTCTCATTTAAAATAAAATCTAATCCATTAGTGAGCAACGTGGGAAATCATTCAGTCGGAAAATGGGATCCAATTCCCAAATGTGACAATATGAGAAATCCCTGGGCCGGGCTGAATGGGAAGCCATCCTTTTTTTTTTCTGCTGGGGACACACAGCATCAAAGAGTTTAAAGCCTGGAGACAAAAGTGCTGGCACTCCAGAGGGTTACGTATTCAAGCATCACACACGAGGAGAGGAGAAGAATATGATTCAAAATACAGAGATATGTTAAATGTTTATTCATTTTGCTATTAGCGCTTCATCATTAAACATTAAACAGATGTGTGAACCAAAATAAAAAATAAAAAAGGGCAAGCAGAGGCAGAGCCAAGACTAAGATGAAATCTTAACATTTAGAGAGACCTGTTCATGCATTTTTATCTACTGTATTTGGTGCCCAAATCTTTATTTATTATACCTTTAGTGATGTGTTGCTATCTTAAGGGTTTAAGGTATGGTAGCTGTGTCTGTTCAATCCCAGTGCAATGGCCTAAAAGATTTCCACTCTCCTCCCTCCCCTTACTGGGCCTAGTATCTCCATACGTCAGAGTCACATTGGACCTGCTAAATCCGCGGGGTACTGTTATATAAATGTTATTCCATGTTGGCAAACAAAGACACTTTACCATCAAATCAATTAACTCAGTGGAAGGTCTACCTCACTTTCCCTCGAACCATTGCCCCAGACGTGGGGAAAATAATCTGGTAATGTTAGTGGGTTTCTGTGTCAACTAAATTTCCTGACAGGCCCAACTCAAACTGGCCAACAATAAATGAGACGAGCGTGACGGGGTGAAATATTTTGGAAATTTTCTCAAAAGAAAAAACAAAAGACTAGAAACGATGGTGGTATTTACATGCTGGAGCTACAATTCATGTATAAAAAAGTAATCTTTCACACGGGTGTATTATATGTAAAGAGATGGAGTGACCAAACTACAAGATAAACTTTGTGTAGTTTGTAATGATGCCATGACATTAATCTAACTAAACCTTGATGGTGTTTCTATGACTGTAAAAAAAGCTGTCCTGACTGCTTTAAAAAAAAAAAAAAAAAAAAAAAAAAAAAAAAACAACACAACATTTTCATTGCCATATTTAAACAATATTTTTCCAGGAAAAGCCTTGCTCAGTTTTTCCCTCCATCAGAATAACCAACTAACATTCATTTCCCATTTATGAAAGTACAATATTAAACCCATTTCTACAATGAATGGGGACTGAATGCCTCATTATGGTACCAGTTATTGAAGACTTCACACGTTTTTTTAAAGCTTCTTGTTGATTATTGAAACCACTGAATGATGATGGGGTCGTGTTTGAGATCTGGAGGTTTTTAATTTCTGTGCTCTGTTTGTTTATGTCACCATCAGAGGACAAAGAACTATTAAAACTGAAATATCATACGGTGAGACAGAAAGAAGAAGAATGATGGGGGAAGAAATGCAAAACACAGATGGAAAGAGATTAGATGAGAAGTGATTAAGTCAGAGCTGATAACTTTAAACGACTAAGAAGTAACAGAGAAAAAGACACAAAGAGGAGATGCAAAGAGCCAGAATAACAGAAATAAAGAGACACTTTTCTCTCTATCTTTTACAGGATTCTGCCACCAAATAAATCTATATTTAGTTAGCTTCATGCTAACATCAGGTCACTTTATACAAGTTTTGTTTTTTGCTGTTTAAAAATGTTACAAAAATGATCAAATTCAGACATCTCTTTGTCTCTTTCCTATCACATTGTCATATGATTGGCTGCAGCAGTTTTGACTCTTTGGTATGTGTACATGTTATAACATTACACAACAACCGTTGTCTTTTTAAATTATCATGGCGAGGACTTCCCACAGGTGCTCTCTCCCTCACAAGCGCAGAAGGGAAACAATATCATCATTAATAAAAACACAGACTGCAATTACTCAAAATACCTAAGAAGTGAATTCAGTGTTACAAATCTATTCAACCAAAGTGATTATATGAAATCAGGTAGTTAAGAGACAAAAATAACCAAAAGTGTTTCCTGATGATCCTTTCTGTGTTAGTAAAAAGTGAAACCAGAGACTGATAAGACTATATTACATCTAGATCTGCTTTCCCGATGACAGGAGAAGTCAGGTGGCTGTAGATGGATGGACTTCCTGTAAGAGCATGCTGATGGAAGCTCTGATCATGTGATCAATGTTCCCATTAATCCTGATACTTGAGAGTAAATTATTACTGCTGGCTGTCAATACATCAGCCTGCATGGACAAGCTGTGGGATTAATCAGAGGAACACACTGAAGCTCACATCAGTTAGTGATGAGTACACGTGCTGCACATTTCAGTGTTTGAGCAAAGCAGGTTCACCTTTAGCAGCAGGGATATTTTTTAAAGAAATAAAAGGCCAATTAGACAACAAAATAATGCACAAAATTTGTGGTAACATCATTGCTATAGCTGTAGAAAAAAAACACAGACTGTCATTGACACAGAAAACCACCGACATAAAGTAACCGAACCTGGTGTACTCTCTCCACCTCTCAGTGACAGCTGTGTATGTTTGTAAGGATGTACATCTTGTTATCATCGTGTGTTCTGTGGATCAGAACACAAAGGATCTGGTTGGTCAGATTCTACACACACACAGACACACACACGCATGCACACACACTGACATACACAAACACACTCTGCACAGTGAAGAGTGATGAATGAAGACATCTGTGGCAAAGACAAGCAAAGCAGCTCTTACTGAACATGGAGGTCAGTGAGTTTGCGAGTTGTTTGTGTGTGTCGGGTTGAACCTTCATCAGTTCATTTATTGCCAGCTGGGAGTTATTCAAGAGGAGGGACATCAACGCTGACAAATGATTCCCTCACAGAAGTTTCTTACAGTGACTGTGAAGGCTAACATTTTTTAAAAATGTATTTCAAAAATTTCTGTCCTGTATCCCCCTGATAAAGGATAACACAAATTTCCTGAAGTGAGGCTACATGAAGTACTTTGAATAACAGTCAGCATGGCTCCTGTTGGGAGAAGCTTAGCCACTTAAAAAGGATCTCCAGTGAAAGTCGATGTTGCAGACACACTTTAAATGCTCTTTTTTTGTCACAGCAAAGGTCAATACAACCTATGTACAATATATCAGTATAAAATGCAGAGAGGGGGAGAAAACCTGAAGATGGTTCCCCAAGAAAGAATGGAGCCCATGCTGTGTATGGCATGGTCGACCAGTCCAGTGCCATGTTTTAACATCTGTTCTCCATCATAAAGTCAAATTGAAGATGTAAGTATGGTAGCTGTAAATATGTATAATATATTCAAAGAAAGCTCTGGCATACATGACCGGCCAACAGCTAGCACACATCTCATCAAACTGAAGATGGGTCCAACCTCACAACAAGCTAAGCCACCATTGGCTAAGCTTAACTCCCATACCAATAACAGCTACACGTTGTTGACTTACACTTTTTTTTGTCTAATCAGAAACATATTTAAGCACATCATTTGAGGATATTTTTGGCCTCTCCCTTGATTTCAAACAACTATTTCCCTTGTTCTAACATAGGGCCTGTTAAATGTGAGCATGCAGCACACGGTATCAGATCAACACAAATCACATCAGAGAAAACACATCATTGCGGAGACCGTCTTCTGCTGGAGTTCTCTGGCCGGCCTCTCCAAACAGGAGTACCTTGCAGCTCTGTTTGTTTCCTTAACTGCTCAAAAAATCTGTTTCTTTAAATAATAAATGATCCACTTCTGTCACTGCTGAGTTGATTACTTTGTCTTCCAGTAATTACTTTGAAGGTTTCCAGCATTTGCCTTCATGTCCTAGCATCAAAACAAACAATGAAAAGATGTAACAGCGCTCTTTGGAAGTGACAGGGTTTCATCATTGGTTTTATCTTTATGAGTGACCTCAAAAACTGAATCATGCTCTTATTGTTTGAGCAATTTCTGTCAGAGAATTTGTGTAAAATAGTGAAGCAGAGCGGTCCGTGATTTATAATTTGACTTTGCTGTGTTCATGTCTTTGATAGTGTAGTCAATTATGGATAATTAACATAAAAACTTGCCATTAAATTTCTCTCCAGTGATGGGCTAAATGTGCTAATCGATAAGGGGGAAATAGCTTTTAGATAGCACAGAAGTTGCAGAGAGAAGTTGCAGAGAGAAGCAGCATTGACGAGAATAATGCATCATTCACTCGGTAGAAAACTATTATAGAGTTGTATATCACAGAGAAGTCTATGTGTCTCTGTCTGAGTGGGTGAGTCCTGGTGAGACACTGAGCTGCACCTTACAAATCACAGTGCAGGTGCATGTGGTACAGCTCTGTCTGTTCATTCTTGTTTTCCATTTTTCTTTCAGTCTCTCTGTATCCGATCATTAGTGGTCTCTCTCTCTCTTTCTCATACTCTGTCTTTTTCAGTATGTTTCTCCTCACTTCACCTTTCTCTTTTCTCTCACCCTGTTCTCGTTCTGTTCTCCACTCATGTTCAGTCACCCTGCTGAGCTCCAGCTCTCTCTCTCTCTCTCTCTCTCTCTCTCTCTGTATGTCGGTCTCTCTCACACCCACACACCTCTCATCATTTTTTCAAAACAAGTGACATCTTCAATCTCATCCTCGCGGCGTCTCCTCCTCCTCTCCTCCCATCCTTTCATCCTTCCTTTCCTTACCCCCTCTGAGTTAAAAGGCAACAAGTCGGTGTTGTTAATTTGGTGGACAGACTGTTTGCTTTGGGGGATGTTTGTCTGTTTTGTGTGTGTAGCTCTCAATCTGTGTCCTGTACAGTCAAGGATTTAATCAGCTGGATCTTCCTACTAAATCATCTCAAGGTGGTGTAAGGAGCAGGGAGGGAGGGATGGTGCTGATATATTATCAGCTGCACGAACACTGCTCTCAACACAAACAGATGTGTGGATACGAGAGTGCAGACATGTTACTTTGCTTGACGTGTGATACATTCAGGAGAACACATGGGTAGAAAGAAAGTATAATTTATCTAAACATTATGATTAAAAAAAAAAAAATCTTATTATGAATAAAGAACAATGTACCATGGCTGTATTTTCTGGAACATTCTTAGCACTATATTCAGCTTTTGGAGACAGAAAATATTCTGATCCAAAGAAGTTGGGTTGTACATATTTGTTATGTATGACACAGATTTAGTGAATTTTGTCATTTTGGGTGTTTTTAAAATGAAAAAAATCACAAACTCAGACTACATCCACACAAAGCCGAAAACGGTTTCATTCTTTCTCATATCAAAAAAGTTTGCTGTAAATGTGGAACCTCACAAGAAATATGAGCGTCCAGACGAAAGCGCTGAAACCCACTGAAACCCACTGAAACCCACTGAAACCCACTGAAACCCACTGAAACCCACAGAAACCACTATAGTACATATGCCAGGGCTGTAGGTGGTGCTGTGACATCAGGGGGCATTGTGGTATCAGTTCAGAAAATTAGGATATTTGTCAACATGGAACCAAACCGATGCATGGTTTCAGATTTCTCCACTCTGGAACCCGGTTTGAAAAATAATCAAATTCGGGCGGCCAAAACGCTGTTTCTGTTTGGATGAAACTTGCATACAATAAAAAATTTTTGCAGATATCCTAAACCTGTCTTCATCTGGACGGCCCCTCAGTCTTTGAAAAAGTGTTTGTAGTCCTGTATAGATACAGTCATACAGCATTAACAGGAACGCCCACAAAACATTATATCCAGTTCGCACTGAGGGGGAAAACAAACGGCTTTCCACAATGGTGAGGAGCTGCTGTGTGCCTTTTTGTACCAAAAACAAGATAAAAAAACCCTGATCTCAAGTTTTATATTTTACAAAACCGAAGCACAGAGCTGAGGGGAAGAACAGTGGCTTCGAGTGATCTGGCGGGAGGATATGTTTGATCACCTTTGCGATCTAAAATTAAAACGTGTCCGTCTGTAGTCAGCACTTCATTACAGGTATGATAACAGTATCTTCACCTATTTCAATCAATGTTGGTTTCGTATCTCACCTGAACTTTCAATTGCTAGTTTTAAGAGCATCACACCTGAACAGGTAGGTATCCGAGGCAGGTATTTTGTGATGAAGCACAACTCTAACAAAACCACCTGTAAAAAAGTTCTGTGCCTGCAGGGACAGATAGTTCTTTAGGCTGCTGTGTGTGTAAATCCCTGTGTGATATACCGGGTCATCAATAAGCTATATATAGGCAGCTCATGGAGGCTATTGTGCAATAACGACCATCGTGTGGTTCACTAAGTTCACTAAAACATGTTAATTTTCTTGTCAGACATTGAAATGGTGTGAGGTTTAATTCAGCATCAAATGTGATTTTGCCTCTTACCAGGTGATTCAAGCAGGCAGCAGAAGGTGTCAGGGAATGACACATCAGGCCATTCAGTAGGATCATTCCTCCACTCTTTAATATGGACAAGAATCTAAACCTACTTGTGCATTTCTTTCATTTTTTTCATACCTTTGAACTGGCTCCAATGAATCAATGTATGAGATTTTAGTAATTAGCATAGAACTCTGGTTTTAAAATTGGTGTGTTTACATTGATGCGGACGAGGTGGGAAAAATTGTTTTCCTCCTAAAAGTTCCCCGCCCCTCACTATGACGTGACTGTGACACGATGCCGACTGTATCTATAGTGAAAACAGTGAAATTAACTGTTCCTGTGTCAAATCTTGGGAACTGCTATTAAAATCAAGCTTCACCCAGTCTCAGTCATACAACAGCACAACGCTGTAAACAGGTAAAAAATGACAAAAAGAGCTGCATTTAGGAAACCGACGACTACTTTCACTACATGTCATCACACATAACCACCTGTGGGCTTACTGACAGTGCTTTGAAAGGTTGGCAGCAAACTGAGTTCATGTTAAATAATCTGACCTTTGGGTGCAACAACCTTTGTGTGTAAGAATAAGGAGCAGAGTAAACAGCCAGTTTAACCAGTGCAAAGTGTTTTTGCTAAGGGACACCTACCAGTCATGCCTGGAGGAGTTTTCAAGAATTTTCCATTGAAATTTTGGATCACCACATCACATTTTTCTGTTGACTCCATCCTGAAAAACAAGGAAAAGAAAGGGGAGTTATTTGAGGACAGTTTACTCCTTGTGTTACTATTTTACAAACATAAAAGGAACCCTGATTCTTAAAAAGTGTGCCAATGAGTGTTTGCTTAATATACGTGCATGCTAATGTGCCCTACATTACAGCGGGTGCATTCCAAACAAAATGCATTTAGTATGCATGTTTGAGTTTGTGTGAGTGCATGTGTGTGGGTGTGCACGTATGTGAGCGTGCATGTATGTGTGTTTTCTACAGGTTTGCTCCCCTTTGTCCTGCTATAAATGCTCCATTCAGTCTGATCTGTTGTGTGTCATGTCCTCTTTGTCTGCCCCTATTCAGCTCTGCTCACCCAATCACAGCTCAATGACTAATTGCCTGCTTGGCAAGCAAAAGCTGGTGTCAGTGAGTAAGAACGGTAAGAATGTAAGAGAGAGAGAGGGAGAGAGAGAGAGAGACCATGTGTGTGTGTGTGTGTGTGTGTGTGTGTGTGTGTGTGTGTGTGTGTGTGTGTGTGTGTGTGTGTGTGTGTGTGTGTGTGTGTATATGCATGGCTCTGTGTGTGTCTCGTGTTTTTCTTCACATAGCAAGTGACCCTGAATGGAGCCTTGACTGCATTCTAATCACTGGCACACTCTGCTGTGTAACTGAGAAGACCACACACACACACACACACACACACACACACACACGCACACACACACACACACACACACACACACACACACACACACACACACACACACACACACACACACACACACACACACACACACACACACATAGGACAATGAAAGAGTACAGGAATGTGGAGCTGGTCCTTTGGTTTTCTAATGCTGGGGAGTCAGCTTTGAGTAACGGGGCTTCCTGCTATTGAGGAAATGATTGTGGACCATATTGTCATGGTTATGCTTCTATGTCATTTTTGGTCTGATAAGCAGTTTAAACTTGTCCATGTCAATACAATTTGTAGTAGACATTCCAATAAAAATCATGGCTGTCAGCAGGAAAAAAAAGACAGGAACAAAAATCAACCCTGGCACTTTAAATCTGATGTGGTCTCATTCAGCCAGCTGCTCTTTCTGTGGCACGGCTTCTCTTTGTTGGTGCTTGCCAACTTCTATGGTAACAATATCATCACAGCTGCAGTTGTGGCATCGTTTGGATGGATGGTAGAAACTTTAAAAGCAGGAACTCCAGACTCAAAAGGTCCAAAACTAACTTAGCCTTAATATTCAGTATGAAGACAAAGAGTGAGAGCCATCGTTTTGACGATCTCTCTGACTTTTAGGGTTTTTCTAACTTTGAGCTCAGGAGAGAAAGACTGAGCAGCCTCTCTTGCAAATGACTCGCAGTCGACAGTTTCTAGACTGACAAATCTCTACAAGCATCGACACCAAGTGGGCTGCAGTCAGCATGTTAATTTACTTTTCATGTTTTTATGCGTTTTCCAGCGTTTTCTGCTGGCCGTGGCCTTGCAGCCCACTGAATTGTTGGAATTGCAGTGGGCAGGCTCGTTAGTGGAGTGGAACATGTATATCACCAACAAGGTCAGGACTGACCCACTGAGGTCACACTAGATACATTTCTCATGACTACCGATCAACACCCTTCAGCTAAGGCAATTAGACTCTCAGACAACCTTTCCTGTGGTGACTATCTGTACGCATTTTTGCTCGCCTCCCTGTTGCGTACCTTGCAAAACCGACTCCTCTGCTCAGGCCGTTGGCGTCCCTCAGTATCCGTGTGGAAATGACGTGACCAAAAGGCTTCAGCATGTTCTCCAGCTCCTGCTCATCCATGGACAGAGGCAGGTTGGAGATGTAAAGGTTTGTGGGGTCCTGCTCCTGTTGCTGTTCAGAGAGAGAGAGGCAAGAGACACGGTGGGAATGAAGATTTGGCTTCAAACTGAGCACTGATCAAATTTTCCCTTCTATATCTATGAAAATGATGACTGATAGTCTCATAATAAATGAAAGTTTTCCTTGAAAAGTCTGACAGAATAATAAAGAAATATAACCGATAATTAAACTTCACAAATATACTTTGACAGATCAGTGCTCCATATTCACTGAAAATAACTGAAGGCAAACAAGGATTGCCCTTGTGCGAAGCTAAAATGTTTTTTCTCTTTTTTTTAATACTCAGAATGAAGGTAGAGAAATGAAGGACTTTACTCTTACTTCCACTAAAAGCTGTTTTTTGCAGCAGTGAATGCATTAAAGGTTAAGGCAGTGGCATTCAAGTTTTATTTTCATATTTATGAGTGAATATCCCACAGAAACATTTCTGTGAATAGAACTCAAGTGGCAAAACTCTCCTCAAAAGAGGAATAAACATTTCATTTAAGAGGCAGAGCCCCGGCTTCCCGCTCAGAACCCCTGAAACACCCAGGAAAAATGAAAAACCCTCAGGATTTAAAGACATTGATTCAGCTGAGTTCAGTTTTCAAAAAGAGTGCCTTTATGTAGTTAGTTTAACTAGTGTGCTTCAATTATTTCTGTCCTGCTTAGCACCAAAGCCTCTGTGAGTGTGTGCGTCTGTATTTGTGTCTTTGTGTTTGTGTGTGTGTCAGCTGAAGAGGTATTGATGCAGGGAGAGGATTTAATGGAGGCTGCAGTTTGTTACTGAGGCAGTCAGAGAGGAAGAGTTCAGGAGAGAGAGAGAGAGATAGATTGCCTGTTTTTTAAATCATTAAGATATTTCAAGACATCATTTCATTCATTTGTTTTCTATACCACTTATCCTATTCAGGGTCGCGGGTGGCTGGAGCCTATCCCAGCTGACTTAGGGCGAGAGGCCGGGTACACTCTGGACTGGTCACCAGTCACACGCACACTCATACCTACGGGCAATTTAGAATCACCAATTGACCCGGTGAGCATGTTTTTTGGACTATGGGAGGAAGCCTGAGTACCTGAGCACGGGGAAAACATGCAGACTCCACACAGAAAGGCACACCGTGCCCGAACCAGGATTTGAACCGGCGACCTTTTTGTTGTGAAGCAACAGCTGTGCTACCATGCAGCCGACATCATTTCATTCTTTTATAAAATTATTTGAATGCACACACGGTATTTATCATCCAGTGATGTAGCTGGGTAATAAATATGAAGTCAAAAGTGATGTCAGGGACAACTTGGTGTCACACGTCTGTCAAAACATTCAGACATCCTGTCCTACAGTCCAGACAACAACAGCAAAACCTGAGAGTAAATCTATAACAGTATAGTGTATACACTATATTACATATAGTGTATAAATAAAGTGTATGACTCACTATACATTTCCTACAGACTTATACTCTCTAAGGGCCTCTGATGACCAATTTGACACCCATGGGTGTTTTACTGTTCCATAAGGGCTTATGGTTGCATCTGCTTTCCTCAGTATGAGAATCACACTTTTGTTTTTATATTTGCTAATTATTTAGCACATTTCTGACCAATACAAGCCCTCTTGAAGAACACCAGCTATCAAATTTGATACACACCAGAAACTCCCTTATATACCTCATCAAAAAGCAGCTCAGATAAATTCAGTGTGCCATATCTCTTACATCACACTCATTTCATGTGCTCTCATTCCAAAAAGAAACGAGTAATAAAGTGTGACCGAATCAAGTGCAGAGCAGACATGGATAATCAATTTGATTCTGCTAATTTCATTGAAAAAAAAAAAACCTATGAAAAATAGGTAGTTTGCTATTCTTAAAGGTTTAAGCTGCTTGCTAAAAATTCAACATGTTTAGCTTGATTTTAGCACCATAGTGGAGAGAAATATACATTTTTTGTGTGCGTGTGTCTTACTGGGTGAATACTTGCATGACAGAGTGATAAAAACAGCCGCCCTATGAGGCTCATTTCGAGCATAAATATTTCTTTTCTCCATGGAGGATTTTCCTTTGCATGCAGCCGAGTCGTTTGATTTCCAGAGTGGGAGTTCCACTTCTGGCCGACTGTGACCAAAGCCATCTATGTAATCAGTGACTCAGAATAAGCAGAGCAGCTCCACTGAAGAAGGCTGAAATATTTCGACTTTCTCTCTCAGGCTGGATATCTCTCTTCGTCAGCAGGGATTTTCCTTTGGCACAGAGTCAGACACACAGAGAGAGGCACAGTTGTCTTCCCACACATGGCAACTGGCTTTTAATGTTATCTTCTACATTTGCGTGTATGAACGTGCGCGACTCTGTGTGTGTGTGCCTGTTAATACAGGCAGTGACAGGCAGAGTGGCAACATCAAAGGCGTAGAGTCGTATGTAACAGCTGTGGAGCCTGTCATTGATCTTAGACTCATTTTCCTGACAGAGTGAGATCACTGAAATCACCATCAAACCCTTCTACTTTTACTGACCTCCTTTTCAACACGACCATTAAAACTTTGCTTTTAACTTTGCCACTTTTCAAGTTGGTCTTCAAACAAACAACAGCCAGGTGTTCTTATCAAGAAAGTCGTTTCGGCTGGTTTCATGCTGAAATAGAAGAGGATTGAGCCTTGGTATCAATGTTAAATCAACATGACACTACCTTTACCCTGCCCTTTTCCATCCTAATGTCCAGGAGTAGACGACTCTACTTGCTGCTAAAGGATTTCTACTTGCAAAGAGACGCAAGGAGACGCAATCCTCCTTTTCGGTTTGTCTGTTTATCACTTTTTCCAAATTTACAGCCTTCATCTACTGTTCTAGTCTTCTTTGATGTAGTACGATGTTCACTTTTTTCTGGTCATGGTCCTGTTTCCCCCCCTAAAGATTAAAACAGAAACTGCCATGGAAACAACATCAACCTGCCACCAAGATTAAGATGTAACAGTTCAATCAAATCACAGTCACCTTGGTACCAAAAAAACAAAGATACCCATGGCCCAAATGTCAAACATAAGGCTTTGCAAAGGTGGTCCTTTAGCCATGAAGGAAAATGTATCATTTAAAAAAAAGACAAAAAATATCACCCCCTCATTTGTAGCACACACAGCCCAAACCACGAGATTCATTACAACAGTACCATTAATAATGTGGATAATGCACTTAGAAAGTACAAATTACTGGTAAAAGCAAAATTCATTGCAAAAAGAGATAAAGAAAGACAAATAGCTGAATGAATTAAAAAAATGAAATGAAGTAAATATCCACAAAAATACCTATATAAACAAATAAACAACATAAAAATGAACATGAAAATATATGTGAACACCTAAATGAATAAAATCTCTACGAAAAGGATCAACACAAAAATAACTCTTCAAATACCTAAATGTCTACACCAACGCTTTGATTTTATCTCCTCACTGTACGACCCATTACGAAAGCTCTCCAAGATTGTTAAAGACTTGCCTCACTTTCTAATTGCTAGATCCATTCTTCATTTTTTTTTCAATATTGTTTCAAGTGCCTGATACTTTCCTCATCACCACAGCTCATTCTTTCATTGAGGGTTTACCCCTCTTTCTTCTATCCTCTGAACAGAATCTGTCTGCCTGTTATCGATTTGTACCCAATGTGATCATCCCAACCCATTAGGACTCATCTGGGACTAAATGGTACTAAATCAAGTCTCTCAAATCTCACAGAGATTATCACTCTGGCCTAGAATTGTTAGACACAGTACCTAAGCTCACCTTTGATAATCAGTGTCAACTAGTGAAAAAAACTCCTTCCCAAAGCCAAACTTGGTTCATAGACGTACATACGTATGTATAGAACAAAGACTAAAACCTACTTATGCAGCCTGTTCTGACGGCTCTTCTTTTCTGTTTGCATATACAGGAGGAATTATTACTGCAAGAAACTCTGATGCTGATGCTAACACAGGCACCTGATTGTGATTTTCAGTAGAGACTTGAAAAGTTGCCCTTTCATTGCTGGAAATTGTATCACTTCATGAACCGCAACAGGGTTGAGAATCTTGCTATCGTAATTAGTAAACGCTACTTAAAAATAATTATGTTGAATAATGATGATTTCTATCAGCAAAATCAGAAATAACATCAGTCCATGGAAAACTATGGTGATGCAATTAATTGGTTTCAATTTAAAAAGGCAATCCAGGAGCGCAGATGACCTGGTGGTTTAGGTTGCTCACCCTATTTCCTCCTCTAGCCACTGTCCTGTCATCTCACATTACAGGCATAAAAAGCCCAAAAACATAACTCAAAAAAAAAAAAAGGCAAACCAGTGAGCACATCTACTCCTGCGTTTTCTTTATGTCTGATGCAGAAAGTTTTTTTCAGTTAAAATTGTCTTTTATTATTAAATTGAACACCATAATTACCTGAACTGACTCAAAAGCTTTTGACTAATCAACAAAACTGAAGTCTAGACCCCATCATCCTTGTAAAGAAAGCTTTTTGCATAAATGCAGTATTTTGCTTTATTCTCATACACATGAACATCATCCAAGCAGTAATTTAACGGTAACCAAAACATGCTTAAAAAGAAAAGCAGTTAAGCTGTGTCAAATGAGTGTGTTTAGGAGACAGGGATTGCTGTTGGTGTAGTCAAACACGTTCATGTGTTTCATCTGAGTTGGTGGGAGCTTATTTTCCTAAAATCAAGATAAATTCAAGTTTGCAAAAACCAACAAACAAGTGCCTCATGAGACCTTGTTTACAACCAGTGACAAACTGCAGCACACTGGTTTTATTCAGTGTGACTGTGCAATGCAAAATAAGAAATAATAGGAAAGCAGCATAGTAATAAGACCTTGGTTAACAAACAAGGAATTTACATATCTGGCTACAGCAAGAAACCTTGATGATAAAAAGGATTACTTTAAGGCAAAACAGTGAATACCAAAGGGAAGATTCAGCAGTAAGAAGAAAGCAGATAAATCTCAAGCAAATAGGGACCACTGCACATCCAAGTTACAAGTTGATTCACTGGAGGAACCAAAGTGGAACCATTGCCCTGTCACTGCTCTTTAAAGTCTCTGAGTTTTTGTCATTCAAATAAATTAGCTCCAGAGCAAACCTGAGGCTATACTTCACTGTGCTTTTTACTCTGGACTTTGTCATTGTTCACAATAACTTGCTCATTTTGTCAAAAAGGATTTCAATTTTCAGTCTTCTGTTGCTTTGTAGCAGCCATATTTTCCTGGTCATGTCTGGAGGCGGCATGGACAGAATCCTGCGTGTCCTCCCTGTTTGGAAGCCATAGAAAGACTAAACGGTATAACAGAAGATTTCCTACCCCTGTGGTCAGTGTGGTTACAACTTAGTTTTATCCAAACACAATATGTCTTAAACACAATCTCATAGTGGGTTTTCCGAATTCAGCAAAAAGCATGTCAGCTGTTTTGTTTCAAACACATTTTCCATAGAGTGTGCAGTTACTGTAACAAGGGTACCGACGCCATAACATCTCCAGTTTCTGATGATAACATCTGCTGCTGTCTGAAAATCCTTAGCTTTATTGGTGTCGTTTGTTCTGTCTCAATCCAGGGAAATCAAGAGTGTGATGGTTGCAAAATCAACAGGGGCATCGTGGTGGGTTATTGAAACCACATCGCACTTCAATAACACCATCTCAAAACACAGTTGGCTGTAAAACCATTTATTTGCACGGGTACTTCTGGGGTGTGAAGTTAAAGCGTACTGGAGCACCCACATGTGAATGAACTCTGCTTGACTTTGCTCAAAGTTTCTGCTGCATAAAGTTACTTTGCGGTGATCTTTCACTCTGCGTGTTGCAAATGACTCACCTCTCTCTCTCTTTCTCTGTCCCTTCTCTTCCTCCATCTCTCCCTCCATCTCTCTCTCTCTCTCTCTCTCTCTCTCTCTCTCTCTCTCTCTCTGTGTAACATCTGTCATGAGCTGGAAACAGCTTCACACCAACTGTGCCTTTCTCCCTGACTGTGTGGCCTGTCTGCCAGCCAGTCAGCTTGTGTTTTCAGCCCCATTAAACCTCATTGCTGCATCATTACGACATATTCGCACCTCTTATCGCGCTACTTCCTGGTTACCCTGCAATGCCAGAGGGTAAAGAGAGGGCAAAGTAATGGTTAAATACCTGTGGGGGCAAAAAAAAAAAAAACCACTCGCTGGATCTGCATGCAGGACAGATGGATGTTAGCTTAGATGATTCTTGAATGTCACATTTCTTTGCAATCTCTTTTGCATCTCAAATAGAAACACTTCACATCAGAAATGACACATCACAGCCTTCCACCTACCTGCAGTGAAAGAGGCAGGTATTGAAAATGGATGTATAGAAAGACAGGAAACATGAAATGAATACTGGGGACCAGAAATGCTTTGAAAACATCTCACAGAGCACTCTCTTAAAGAAGCAGTATGTGATTAGGGAAATGAGACTTTCTCTTCATTATGTCGAAACTCATTTTTTTGTACCTTTCAGGCTTGTCTTATGCGTAAATCCTGCTCATTTCCTCTTTTAATCCACCCTTTCTTCCTTTCCCTTTGCCCTCCTTCAGTGGTCCTCCGCTATATCCTTAACTTTTTTTCTTTTTCATGCTCACCCTCCTCCTCTTGTCCTCTCCTCTTCTCCCCTACTTGCTATTCCCCCTTCCTCTTCCTCAGATTAAAACCTAATCTCCTATAATGGTAGCCATCCTGGCTAAAATGCTATCTGAATGCTTAATTAATATTTAAAGAGCAGAATGTTCCTTCCCCGCTTCCTTTCCCTTTCCACTTGCCTCCTTGCTCTTTTCCATTCCTCCGTTTCTTACATTTTCCCCACTCGCCACCCCCATCTCCATTCTCCTTTATTTCCATTCATCCCTCACAGCTCCTTCTGTCTCTCTCTCTGCATTTCCTCCATCGTCTTCCTCCTCAAGCCAAGTTCTAATCTTTCATAATGATTGTCTGGGTGTCTAAACTCCCTGTAACGGCTTAATCAATACTTAATGAACATACCATAAATACTTTATGAACCCTAAACCCTGAAATCCCCAGGGTTTCATTAGCCATGGAGATATACACTTTTCTCTGTCTCCAAGATGACTGGAGGCTTGTTGAAATCAACACTTGGATACTGATTACCTCATCATTTAGTCTCTGGTCAGTTCTTATTACTGCAGGGATGGTGTTTGGTTGCTGTTGCCTCTAATAAAGACATGTTTGCTCTTGTGTAGTCAATCGAGCGTAAAGACAGACAAGTCTATATAAGATGTTGTTCAAGTAACTTGTCTGATTAATGTGTTTTCTTTCAGCTCTGAGTCTCTCATCACTTGACCTGTGACTGACTCTGATCTTTTTACTGCTGCATGGCTGAGCTAGTTTTCATGTTTGGTTTAACTACATGTGAGTGCACTGAAAGAAATAGCATTACAGTGGTAGATGGCTGGACTTCCGGCCTTGTCTGTGTTTTCTTTGAGCTGCACGGCACAGTTGGTTTTCTGGTTTAGTTTAATCACACAAGTACTATAATAAATAAATAAATAAATAGCTCTCTTCCTTCCTTCTCTCTCTACCTCTCTCTCTCTCTCTCTCTCTCTCTCTCTCTCTCTCTCTCTCTCTCTGTATATATATATATATATATATATATATATATATATATATATATATATATATATATATATATATATATATATATATATATATATATATATATATATATATATATGCATTAATGCATATACAACCAAGCAAAGGAACTTTTAAAGCCATGTTTATTACTTGACTGTGGTTAAAGCAATGTTTTGATTGGTCAATTGAGACATAGAGGTTTTTTCTCTTCCAGCAGGGCACTTTTGAAAAAAACAGACTATTTTGAGGGAGGACAAAGTGTGCTATAATGAATGTTTATCTGACAGTGGTTTGTTAGAGATGAAGAGATGAAAACATGGAAGAGAAAAGGGAAGAGAGGCCAACTCAGACACATCTAAACAACTAAAAATGGAGCATTCGGAGTAGACTTGATACAACACAGTATGGGTTATGGCAGAATTTTGAGGAGTGGGTGATGAGAACGAAAACATCACAGACCCAGACATTAGTGAATGCTGAATTAAATATTAATAATAGCAACAGCTAAGTGGTCTGATTTAAAAAGACTTTTCTGTACTGTCTGAGGGACCATTTCTTTAGTGCATCAGATACGATAGAGTTTTGATAATTAGAGGAAAAATAAACTCACGTCAAACATTTTTGGATAAATGGGGTGAAGCTGGCCTTGCTGTTGCCCCAAAGTAAGAATATGCAGGAATATGTGCAGTAGGCTGGTTGGAGGAACAGAGGACACCTATAACAACCTGCTCATTATACATTATCTTCGGCTATACTTCTCTGCTTCAGGTGGTCTGATTGCTGTTAAACAGCACTTCAATGCAAAGACTTATTCTACAATTCATTCACTGCAAATTTCCCCAAATCAACCCCCCTATACATGACAGATAGATGGTAAAACTAATTGTGTTGGCAGGAGCAATATGAGATTTGCATGTGAAGAGGTTTCTATTTGTGGTAATTTTGGCACCCTCCATGGACTAAGAGGTACTTCTTATGTCTCCATTGATTGTTTTTAAATTGTTTCCTGAAAACTGATCTGCTGCTTAATGATGTCAGATTGGTTTGCAGAGTGTGGCTAATGTTAGCATGGGTAGCACCACCAGCCTGTGGTCTTTCTTGAAGGTTTCAGTGTCTGTGTCTGTTTCAGAGTTTGTGGGTAAACAAATAAAACACACTATTTATCTCCAGAGGAGACACAGCTGATTTATTCTTTCACGTAGTTATGTGTTGAATGTCTCCAGAGATTTGACTTTAATCTGCAATAATACAAAAAGGGCACGGCCTTTAGCACCGTTGTCACATCCTGCTAACTTCTAAGAAAGAACAACTTCTCAGGCAGAAAAAGAAAACACTCAATAAATTCTCCACCGAGTTTTGACTGTGGTTAATTGGCTGCAAAGGTCATTTAGCTGAGCTTACTTTTTAAAGGATTGAGCTGAACATTCAAGCATCATTAAAATTGGGACTTGGGGCTTTTCAAGTGATGGCATACTTATAAAAATATTCGAAAGCTGAAAAGCTGTTTTCCACTCTGTGGCTGTCTAGTGGCTGTGAAGTAGCCAAGGAACCCTGAGTATTCAAAGAAACAACATCACACTTGACTAAGTGAAAGACTGACTGTTTCGATGTTAAATTCCATTTTCTGACAGGCAGAGTGTTTTCCTCCACTGTCAGTGTCTTTACACTTTGCATGACTCATTTAAAGCAATATGAGAAGCCTTTCTAGATAATAGAGGCCTCTGCATCACTCTGATTCTGAGCCACACATGCAGATAATACTTTGTTCTGCCATTTATTTGCATGATTACTTCTTCTCAATCTTTTTTTTTTTTGTCTCTAGCATTTCTTCATGCCTTCTTTCTCACTGCAGTTAAACACGGTGCCTCCCTTTCATTCCCTCTCTTTCCCTTTCTTTAGTGTGTGCATTAAAAGGCCAGCAATTTATCACAGTCAGAGGAGAGTGTAGCCTCTTCGGCACACTGGTGTGCAGGCTGCTTGTCTGCAAGCCATCCAGAGCTGGAATCAATCATCCAATCCTGAGACTCCAGAAGCATCAGGCAGGGTCAGACAGAGACAGACAGGCAGGAAAGACAGAGAGAAAGGACGGAGGTGCACATTCACAGGGTTAAAAACCACAGGGTGGATTAAATAAACATTTCCTGGGCTGGATTCAGATAAAAAAAAAAACTTCCCGGGATCGATGTGAAAGACACTTTTGATAGATGTGCAAGGAGAGTAAACAACATCAGTACTGGTTGTAATGTAACATCTGTTGTGCTCTACTTTGTTGCTGTTGTTTATTCTTCAGTGTGACCACACAAACACAACTTCACCAGTGGGGGCCTGATTTCTTACAGCTGAGCAGAAGTGGTTTTATTTCCTGTGGTTATAGTGGTTGTTGTTACGTCTTTACTGCCTGGCCCTGAACTTTTTGCAGCCAAAACCCAAATGTAGAATTTAGGCTCTTTGAAAAAATATGTTTCTTATCTCACCGGGCTCTGCCAAAATAGCCTTGTGATCCATCTCGGGTTTAAGTAGAGATAACAATTTTGGTTGGCTTGCAAAACCTCTGAACTTCCAGTGTGGGTAGCCGATTAAGGAAAATACATTTTTGAGGAGTTGTGCAACACAACTCAAAACACATGCTCTCAGGCATCAATGCAAAAGAGTTCCTTACATTTGATGCTAAAGGCCAAAGGCAGCTAAACATGCAAAGACAATGCATGGATAGTCAAATTTCTTTTGAGGTGGGGTTTTATAAGAGATTTGTAAATGGTGGGTTTACTTTTTGTCATTTTGAAAGCCTGCAGACCCCATGTGCATCACAGGAGGAATAATCGGGAATGTACTGTGTATGAGAATAGTGCTTAATCAAAGGGGGCTTTCTGATGATGAAGATAAGCACTGACATTGTCTAAATATAGCAAACACTTGTGCTGAAATTGATGTTTAGGAAAGAATTTCTTGAAATTAGCGTAACTACAAGGTAGAGCTGACCCTATGTGCAGCAGTTGATTGCCGCAGCTCTGGACAAGGTTTCTGGTGTCTCCTGTTGGAGGTACACTGATGATACCACTGACAGGTACCACATACCCTCCTATAAACGTCCCACACAAGAAGGCCTGGTTTGTAAGATTCACACATACAGGAAAGCCTGCAGGTAACAGAGGAAATGGTCACCAAGAAATTGGTTGCAGGTCTGACTACCGGCCCAGACACTTCACCTTTTCTGACACTCTCTTAGCTATCCTATCAATAAAGGCAAAAATATCCTACAATCCTAAAAGCAGATTTTATGTGTATAACACACACACACACACACACACACACACACACACACACACACACACACACACACACACACACACACACACACACACACACTCTTCCTTCCCTTCTCTCTCTCCTCTTCTGTGGTACTGAATGCTGTAATCAAAGCTAATGGGACTCAGCTGTTGGCCAGCCTAATTACCTGGAATGCAGACGGATGATCTGTAGACAGGCCTTCACAGAAGCGCACGCACACACACACACACACACACACACACACACACACACACACACACACACACACACACACACACACACACACACACACACAC
This sequence comes from Labroides dimidiatus, assembly GCA_030710495.1. Taxonomy (NCBI): domain Eukaryota; kingdom Metazoa; phylum Chordata; class Actinopteri; order Labriformes; family Labridae; genus Labroides; species Labroides dimidiatus. The sequence continues at coordinate 24,151,145 of CM061148.1, read as the reverse complement.
ACACACACACACACACACACACACAAAGCTTCTATGGAAAACTATTTTTCTTTCAAGCACCTGCCATTCAAAGAAGTGTGGAAATGCAGTCAGCATGTGCCTGTTTGTGTGCGGTGTGTATTTTTGTGCACTAACTGAAGTGCCTGTGCGCATGAATGCATCCGTTTGTTAAAGGTCAGGAAAAGCGCAGCAAAAATTTCCAGTCCTTGTCCAAGTCAAGAAATCCCAGCGAACAGTCTGGCAGCTAAAGGCATGTTGCTAAATTTAAACAAAGACCTCTCAAGTCTTTGTTTTTCTGTTTTTATTAACTGAATAATTCAAGACATTTTCAACCTGGGACTTTCACCTTCCATTATAAATGCTTTTTGCTCCCAGCCACGATGTCACTCACTTTTAAGACTGACCTCTTTTAGGAGGTTAAGTACAATCACTCAGGGCACAAGCTTAAATGGAACCTTGAGTGAAATTCAGAGCTAAATGCAATCACGTATAAGCTGTAAATGATTCTGAAAAGAGGTTTCCTTTAAAACATACGAAGAACATTTTGCCTTTCAGAGGTCGGATCAGGCTGACTGAGAAGCTTTCCTGAGTATTAAACTGTACAACAACACAAACACAAGAATTCCCGTCTCCTGAGATAATAATATTACAAACTCCCTCAAATCCTTTTTTTAAGGTGACAGAAACAGGATTTGTTTCAAAATCCCACCAAAGACTTCAGCAGTTCAACAGTTTTTTCTCTATCTGATAAATGTGTCTTTATGTCATTTTTGGCCTCATCAGCCTGATGCCGTAGTGTCTGCCTGAGGAGAAAGCAGGCTTCAGGGAAATCCTCGCTTTAAATGATTCATGGAGTCTGGAAACATCGAGGGGAGTTGTCTGACTCTGCAGGTACACGCCCAGATTTTAAGTGGAAGGGTTGTATGAGTGTGTGAGTGGGTCTGCGTCATTAGAGTGAGGATTATTTCATTGGAAAGCATGGGAATATTCAAGGTCTCCGCCTACAAATTAACATCTACAAAACACCGGCAGCTATAAATAGTTTCTTCACACTTTGTTAAGAGGGTCCAAGCAGGAAGATCACAAGTGAGGAACAATGTTGGTTAAATGAGAAGACAAAGAAAGAGACAAATTAATGAACCAAAATTATTATTGGTCAAAGAAAGTCATGGCGTACGCCGTACTGTATATAATCAATGGTTAATGAAAAATCAGTCAAAACTACATTAGTTCAATAAGATGGGGGTTGTTTGAAGTTTTTGTTTAAGGCTCACCGTTACACAACGTGATCTCCTGTAGTCACGTGTCTTTACAGAAACAATAAAACTAAAATATCACTCTGAAAAATTGTAAGCAGTCTGCAAAAGGATAAATGACCACAGCATGTGTCAGAGTAATTGGATGACTTGGTTATAGGACCTTATAAAACGATGCATCATCGGCAAAGATGCACAAAGTGTCTCCTATCTTTTATGGGGCCCAGTGGCAGCCTGAATATAGAAAATAACAGGAGACCGAATATTGATCCCTGGGGAATGCCACATGTGAGTGATGAGAGTGGAGGTGGATTCTGTAGCTGTGTGTTCGTCTCTGTTGCTGTGTTGTAAAGATTACACTGTGGCTTTCGGTTTACTTTAGGTGTCAACTGTCCACCAATCCACCCCCATTAGATGGGAAAGTCTCAGCATTGCTGAAATTCCTGAAAGCTCTGTGAAAATTTCAATGTTGCTTAAGTGAAGAAGACTTTTGATGAAAACAGATAAAATCTTTTAAAGTCTAAAGCGACAACACTTTCTTTCATAGTTCATTTACAGGGGAATCACAGCTGGAGTCACTATAATATGAGCTTCTGTAGATTAGTTATGCTTTAAGCACCATTTTTTGTTTGTTTGTTTTTTGTCACGGATAAAAAAAAACAAACTTTTTTTTTTTTTACTCAGCCAACAATATCAACCCACTACAAAACTGTATCCGTCTAGAGGAACATCTTTGTTAATTTCAGTGACCTCAGTTTCATCAGCAGCCAATCGGTTTTATGTCTCTCATGCTTGTTAAAGTCTGAGTTTTGTAGAGCAGTGGTATTTCTGTTTTATTGGAAAATATCCTGTAAAGTGTGACAGCACATGTGGGGCAGGGAGAGAATAAGAAGCAGTCAACTGGTCAAGTGCAAGATTCAAACCTTGCAATGGATGCATGGTAGACAGCCTACACAGTGAACCTGCACTACCTACTCTAACAGATTGAAAGCAGCTTCAGCTGTGCTGAAATGACTCACATTCTACCTCCTCCATTTCCTCTCGCTCCTCTCCTTTCACGGAATTGCGCCTTGATTGCCTGTCTGTATCGGAGCATTTCATTAGAAAAATGCAATAAACCAGAAGGCTCACTGGATGTCTGGATTATCATAGAGGAAGCACTTTCTTGGATAAGAGAAGAGAAAATTAATAAAGAAAGTTTTAGACAAACTTATTGAATGCAGCTTTTTTGTTTCTGGCCTCCCCACTAATGGCATGTGGCTTGTCCTCAGACAATTTATTGGGGAATGAAGTTAAGAGTCACAGCCAGAGAGAAAACAAATTAAAGGGAAACTGCAAAATTAAAAAAAAAAGTTCTTAAGGAGAGCAGGGGAGGAGAAGGTTTGTGCTCTTGGCACTGCGGTGATTAAAACATAAAGCATTGGCTCAGACACAAGAATTGGCTCAAAGGAAAGGCGGCGGCGCTGACAGAGTTGGTGCCTTTTGCCCCAAATGTGTCCAGTCATAGAAGATCATGCAGAGGTGTGTATCTGTGAATTCTTTAGGAAAGCCGCATTATAAAATACAGTGAACACTAGTCTAAAACTGCAGATTCATTTTTCAGTGCTCTGTTGATGACTTCATAATTTGCACTTTGCATCTGTTGTATCCCTTGGTTGGTCATTTGTGGGCTTTTGAAACAGTTCACCTTGAAAACAAGCACAGAAAAGTGTATGTTAGGGTGCAAATGAGTGGCTTTAAGGCAAAGGCTACAACCTTTTTCTCACCTTAATTGCACTGCGGTAGAAGTCTAAAAATGAAACTGTCATATCCAAGGGCATATAACACTAGCAGCACTTATAAAAGTTGCACAGCCTGGTTGACTTGCTGTATTATGGGGAGTTAAGCTGCCCATGTCCACCCACACCTTCAGCTGGCCTCGGCTGTAAAATCCCAGTGGAGAGAAGTGCTGGTTTACACTGCATTAAAAGACCTTTTTCATCAACCCTGCTTTTCCCACTACATCTGTCACACTGTAGTCAAACCATCAAGGTCATGTATGAGTGTGAGTATGTGTGAATGAATCTGCAGGTTGTAAGTGGCAAGTATAGCCAGAGTTCAATTACAGCAAGAGCAATAGAAGAGTCTTGGCCAAACTGTCATTTTTCATACCCATGATTTCAGAGTGAACTGATGAGGGGGTTTGGATCACAGGTGCACATACAGTATTCATACCTACTATCCTGGACAGAATATTTTTTATGTATATATTAGCTTCTGATGAGCTCTTCTTAAGGTGGCTGAGGGTTCAGGTTTCTCAAGGGTAAAACGGTAAAGATCTGGCTCTTCACTACTTTTCTTTGTTCAAGACAACTTTTCACCGGATACAACGCGACAAGGTAAGGTATTTATCAAATGTTACGCAGCGCTGTATTTTGAAACGTGACATCAAGCAAACTTTGACAGTTTGTATCATAATTTAGTAGCCTTTTTTTAAGGGCCTCTTGCAGCCTGGTGGTTTGAGATGTAACTGTAGGCTAACTTGTAATGTTAATGAATCCTTATATCCTTCATTTTATTGACAGACTCTCAAGTTTGATCAGATCACTGCAGAATAACTGCTGCATGTGGGTTGGAATGAATATTATCACAAACAGTTTAGCTCGTGTTTTAGCCTTTAGCTTGGGGTTTAGCTCTCGGTTTAGCCTTTAACCTGTGCTATCACTCTTCCATTTAGCTTTCTTCTCCTCTGACATCCCTTTTCTGTCTGAGTGTTCACCATCACTAAAAATTTAATCACAGAAATCCTTTTCAGCAGAGAAAAACACAGATCTCTCTTCTAGATACTAAACTTTGTCAACCGGCACGGTGTTGTTGAAGAGACTTCAACTTGCCGTAAATCAATCCTGTCCTGCCGACACGATCGGGAAGCTATAAAATAGCATTTAGAAATAACCTATATTGGTGCTGATAATCTCATTTAAAGTTGTGGATGACAATCAGGCAGGTTTCTAGAGGTGAAACTTTTTCAAGATCACTTAGAAAGTCTTCACAGGAACTTTTAGACAATGAAGTCTTAGAGTTATGAGATAATCACACACAGCCTTGACGCATTCACATCCTTGTGTCTGTCACATAAAAAGTAGTATTCAGAAACAAAAAAACAATATTAAACAAATGGACTAGATTAAAAAAGGATAATTAAATGAATAGAATTTTTTCTGCATTGATCCCATTGTGATATGGACTGTTGTGTACCATGACTTGAGTGTATTGCTGCTTCCTTAGCAGCACATCAATAATCACAAAGAAGTATGCAATTTGTAGATCACTGTATTTTAAAAACTCAGTACAAACTTAAACCCAGTTAGCTCCAAAGTTACCTCAACAACCTTATACTCTTTCATTGGTACAGGCCCCTCAAAGCCTTTAATACCTGTTTTTATGCTCCCCCTGTTAGCTCCCAGAATCACATCCTGTTACTGGGATTTGTCTGATTCGACTACATATTGATTTAACAACAGCAGCAACGTGTTTACTCAGAAGATTTTCACAAACTGTAATGTCGGAGGCTCAGCAGCAAAGTCAGGGTTAGTGGATACTCTGCCCCTCTCTCTCTCTCTCTCTCTCTCTCTCTCTCTCTCTCTCTCTCTCTCTCTCTCTCTCTCTCTCTCACACACACACAGACACACACACACACACAGATGTGCGTTCATCTGTGCATGTTGTGTGTTTTGCACCGACTCCTGACACTATTTCATCCTGATCAATGCTTTTGTCCGACAGACCCAAAGCCTGAAAGCCATGGCCTGTTGCCATGGTTATCTTTATTTGAAACCGGAGGGATTAACCTCCAGGGGGAAGGCTTGGGAGAGCTAGAAAGAGTGAGAAAGAAGACCAAAACATGAGGGAAAAAGTGAGAGAAAAACAACTGTGTGGGAAGGAAATAATAATAGAATCAAAGATGGAGCCAAACTGACAAAAGCATAGTGAAAGACAAGACGGAGAGGGAGGAAGAAAGAGATGGGGGGCATGTGGAGAAAGGAGGACGAAGAGGTTAACAGGTTGCTTTGTCCTTAAAGTGCCCTTTCTTGTGTGCTCAGCAGTATACGGTGCAACCACTTCAGATTTTTAAGAACAGTTGTGACTGACTTTATGTACCTCCATCATTTTGCCAACCTCATCCCAGTTTTGAATTTTGGTGTTGTTTGGCCAAGCTTAGTCTGTTTTGGCTTAAGAGAAACCCCTGGCTTAGATTTTAAAACCAAACACTGGAACCCTCTGAAAATGATGCTGCTTTTCATTGCCTTTTGCTGTACTTTATGACAAAAAATTTTAGCAAATGATTTTAAAACATCAGGGTGACTTTAAAACCGAACCCCGAGCTGAGGAACGGTTTCAGCAGCAGACGATACATCAAAGGCAACCTGTGGCAGCATGTAAGTGAGCTAAATTAAAATTTTGGCGGCTATTTAAAGCACGCCAACTGCACCAGTTTTGCCTCAGAAGGTTGCCGTTTGAGGATGCACTGTCTTTGCGGAGTGCAGGCTCTCTGAAGATGAACCCGTGTTGCTGTGGTGTTTAGATGAGTGAGCACAGATTTTCTCACCATCTTTAGATGTTGGGACGAGGGCACAGAGGGGCCAGCTGACAGCTTGGAAGACCAAGGTTATTTACTTTTAGAGGGGGAAAACCGGCCTGAGTCAGCAGATACTAAAGGGCAGCCAGCCACACGCATACACATTCATGCATATGCACATCTGACTGTTTCATCTCCACTGCGTGCACCCAGACAGATTCCCCATGCATGCACACACACCACTTAAACATGCATACACACACATCCAGGAGGCTAAATAGACTCCTCACTGGTGCGCCATTGAGAAAACAGCAGCCTAATTACCATCACATCCTCCACCAAGGACACGTCATGACAACACACTCAAACTCACATTCATCTTTTCATATCACCTGTACAAACCTCATCCTCCCCTCTTATAAAGCCATTAAGCTCTAACAAGGGTTCTTAAGCACCTCCAGCTAACACTGAGCGGGTTAGTGTCCCCTAAGACTGTTTCCCAGCAGAGCCATTACCCCAGATTTTAGCCACATTAGATCTGATAACCTGAAACACCACACCATGCAGTCAACAGTTCAACGTGCATCTGGCAACACACACGCTTGTACAGTCACATATAGGCACACATGGAAAGAAAGCATAGATAGCAGCAATTATACATGATCTATTATGACTGCATGTATTAAAGCATGGACAATAGCACCTCTAAATTTAACATTCATGGGAGCAGCCGGGAGTTTTCACCCACTCTCTGGACCGTGGCTGCTAATGTCCAATTTGCCCTCTCCAGTCGGAGTGTGAATGTTCCTGAAAAAATGACTGCCACTGGCTCTGCATCGAATCTTCTAAGCTCTTTCATAATGTGTCATTTTCTTTTTAAGCTACAACCTGAAGCTAAACCTGCAAAGTGCTGTACATAGTGCGCAAAATGATTATCTCTTTCCTTTATGTGCACAGCAGTCTTATTTCATGATTATGCAGACTTTTTGGTTTCATGTCCTTGACTTTCAGAGCGTCTGTTCCTGCAAGGCATTAAATCACTCTGACATTTTGCAGCACTGGTTGTATCTGTGTGGTCTCTTTTTACAGTGGGAGAAAAGGATATCAAATCTATCAGATTGAATCGTCATTCATCTGCAGCTTCCATTTCATAGAAATTGCGTATAGAAAATTCCAGACCAGTTCAGATTATCATTGCTCTAATTCTTTTATGAAGGATTGGAAAACAGAGCATTGCAAAGTGTCTCATTGTGTACAATAATCAAGTAAAAAGGCCTAAAACTGTTTGGAACTAAACAAAGGGAGGGAAAAAATCAATTCACTTTTGCAGCAGGATTCCTTGTGGGACAATTTTAGAAATCTTTTAATTCCTGGGACATCATGTCTGTTTCCAGACAAACCGCCAACGTAAGCAGAGAGCAGCCAACAGAGGGCTCATGCAACAAAGACGGCTCAAGCCCAGAATCTTTCGGGCTATTGAAAACTGGGACTCTGAGTCTGTGCCATCTCCTGTCTATGACAGAGGATTAGGGCCATGTTAAAAAAAAAAAAAAAAAAGGAAAAAAAAAAGAACGTAAATTTACGAGAATAAAGTCATTAATTTACGCAAATGATCTCCTAAATTTAGGAGAATAAACTCATTATTGCTATTGTTATTGTAGGCTATAGCTTGGCTATCAGCAGCAGCCTGCTGTACAAAAATGAGGAACATCTTGTATCTTGTGAAGTTTTACTCTACTTTAATTTTGTTTTTTAACATCACTTTGATTGATTCATGAATTTAAGCTCGGAAATTTCTGACTATATTCTCATAAATTTATGTTTTATTATGGTAAATTTATGTTTTTTTCTTGTCAATTTATTTTTTTTCTTGTAAATTTATGACTTTATGCTTATAAATTTGGCTTTTTATTTCTTGACTTTTTCTGACTTTACTGTCGGAATTCTATGAGTTCATTTTCGTAAATTTATGAAGTCATGCTTGTAAAATTACTTCTTTTTTAAAAAAAAACAACTTGGTCCTCATCCTTTGTCGTACATGTCACTTTCACCAACTGAAATAGCAAATAAATGAGAAAAGTTGTGAACTTCATAGGGAAGAAATCATCTGTTGTTCCGCCCTGACTGACAGAAGCCAAACTGTGAGACAGACGCTGACGTGTGTTCAGCTTCATACATCCATCTCTCTTTGGTGAGCTAATACGCTAATTGGCTCCTGCAATGATGCCCTCAGCAGACAAAGAGTTGAGTTTATATGCTTGTTGAACAGTTGGAAAGTGATCATCACAAATTTTTGACTTGCTAGCTTTACAGACAGTATGAAGAGATTTTTTTTCTTTCTTTTGTTAATTTTTTTTTTTTTTTTTTGGAAACTTTACTCCTGGTGTTGTTGCTTTCTGTCTTTAGCCAATATATGATTTAATCTTAATCTTAAAATGGAATGGCTAACCAAATAATGTGATTAAAGCAAACAGAGGCTTACCAAGATCCAACCAAGTTTAGATTCTGTGATTGTGCATTTTTCAGTAAAAGGCCCATTATAGTCTGGTTTATGAGCTCTATAAGAATAAATATTACTTTTGTTGCTCAATAATAAACAATGAGAAAAACTGAAATAGTGACACGTGTTTCTGATATTTTCAAAAAAGTGATGCATAGTCTTCACCTGGTTTTAACAGAGCTGTTTTTGTTTACTGTTGTCAGAACAAAAGATTTTTTTTTGTCTCCTTTTTAACCTTCTGCAGAGGAAACAGACACAGTGAGGACTTCACCTTCAAATGAAATGAAAGGGTCATTTTACTAAATTTAATTTATCTAAATATTTTCCTAATCCAGCCACAAGGAGCTCTGTCATCATTTTTACTTAGTAGTTGGAGACTTTGTTATATCTGAAGGAAGCCTGTGCTTGCTGACGATAAATAATGTGTAAATTCAGCCAAGTAGACCTGTTTTGTGCATTAATTCACAGACAATAACCTTTATCGGGTTATTTTTCATGACAATTACTAATAGAAATGATTTGATCAATATAGATTTGCAAGTGATCAAACTTCAGTTGGAACTGACAAACATTACTCTCCATGGACCTTGGCATTCAGTTTTCATGGTGTAGAAATATGCACATCCAAATTTGTAATTGTATATTTTAAAAATAGCTGCACATTGAATATATAAATCTAACTTTTAGTAGTGTGACAGAGTAGAGGGAACATTTGAAAAGGTTTTTGCATTGCAGTCCCTCTTGTTGCTGATACCATAGCCTCTTTTCTCCTGCATTTAAGCATGCAGGTATCAATCCACCTCTGCTGCAGATCCACAGATGTGCATTCAAATCCTCAGCGTTCAGGTTTTCAGGACCAGTAAATTGCAGGTGTTTGCTTGACCGTCATCATGATTCCTCGTGCATTCCCGTTCAGATCAATACAGAAAAACTGAGCCCGAGGAACTCAGAAAAACTTTCAAGAGGTAGAGCAAGAATGCGTGATTGAGAGACAGACGAGAAAAGGAAGAAAGGAGAAAGAAAGACAAGTGGAGCGGTAGAGTAGACAGGCTGATAGGCACAGCAAGAGGAGAAGGCTCATTGGTTTTCAGTGAGCATGTGCCGACTCAGACGCACTAAAAGGTTACAGCATTTGATTTGTGATATTCTACTCTGAATGCTCAATATCTCTCCCTCTCTCTCTCTCCCTCTCTCTCTCCATCCCTCTCTCTCTCTGTGTGTGCCTGGAGGAGCAGTTTGGATACTGCTGTCCACAAAGTTTGATCGATGTTTGAATTATGCCATCAGAATCCAGCCGGCTCTGCTGCTGCTGCTACCTGCCCAATGACAAACAACAAACACGCCAGGCTACCAATAACAATGAGCGATGTGAAGACTGAAGAGCCAATCAGAAAATAGACTTAATAGCGTCTCATAAAATAGGGACATTTCAGTCAGACGCTTCTACTTCCATTTATATACTTCATTCATAAGTATTCCGCTGTGTGTTTGGAGTAAGACTTTAAATTCAGCACCACTCTCTTCTTCCCTTCCTATACTTCCTCCATCTCCTTGATTACTCCGCATTCTTCCCTCTCTGAGATCAAGCGGCCCACTCCACATTCACTCCATCTCTCTTTCCCTACTTCCTCCCTCACTGCAGTTCAGGCTTCCCACTCCCTCCCATCATCAATCTCTCTCCACTCTCCATGCATCCTCCCCTACTCCAGTGGCCCACTCAAAGGATAATTCCACAGAGGGAAAAAATGTGAGGAGAGGCGTTTTTATAGTGTTTTCCAGTTATCTTTGTCCTTATAGAGCTGTTCTCAAACCAGCTCCATCAAAAAGAAAGCACCGCCCCCACTTTCCAGTTATACTTACTCTATTTCTCCTTTGTTCGTGGTTATACTACCCTCACTGCACTTGGTTTCTGTCTCTTGGGAAGTATTACTGAGATGATACTGAATGTAAAGGGTTTAACTCCTTATTCAGACATTCAGAAGTCTAAATAATATTAAGTTACTCCAAGACACTTATTGCTCAAAGAAACTGGGCTCTCACTATCTCTTCTTATTCATCTGCACAAAGCAGGCTCTGTGTTATTCTTAAGGCAGTATTGAGTTTAAAAACAAAGGCATTAAAGAGATAATAAGAGCGCTGACTTTAAACATAAATACTGTGTTTGATTTGGCGATCTAGCATAAACTGGTTGCTGGCTTCCTTGCATGTGTTGGTATGAGTTGTACATCCATTAATGACCCTATTAGCCAGCCTGGGGGTAATCAGACTTGAATACATTTCATTTCACAGCCACCATGAATACATGTATTTAATTTGATTTAATTAAACATTGTGAAAATGTAATGAGTGCCTTGTGTAAGCATCCTTACTTTTGTCTTTTCATCAAGTGTGTTAACTAACATCTCATTCAGGATAGGTCAAGATGCTTATTTTCTTTTGGTGTGTGAACGCTTTGGTCTGGGATAAAACTTCCATTCAATGTACTGAGGGATCCTCGCAAAGCAGCTTAAGTCTAAAACCAAGTTTTCAGAGATTTTCTGTCTGGTATTGAGCTGCTATAAACTGCAGGATTTTGATATTTGATTGAGAGATCAAGAAGTTAAGACTTCTATTGTGTTTTTTAACCCCTTACTGCCTGAATTAATTTACAGTTGTATATAAAAACTGTTTTTTGTGTTTTCGCATTCTTACAGATGCTAAATTGAGTGGAGATTGTAAATTTAAATATAGCACACACACTGAATAAATAAATTATAACATATAGATATAATAGGTTCACCCTCTGACCACTATAGTGCATTTGATACGATTGTTAGAATATATATATAGAATATAGAATATAGAATATAACTCAATAGACATTAGTGGGATACAAAGGTCATCTCAGCTGCATCAAGACCTGGTGTTGCAAATCCGCGACAACCGTCAGCAAGAGGTCAGTCATGGTTAAAATCTTAATATTCTGCAATAAAAAGCACTTCTAAAGCAAGTCTATACAGCCGTGCAAACCAGTGTCTTGATTTGAGAATCAAAGAAATACAATGAAGTGTAGTTTATTATCTTGACTATTAAATTATTTTATTCAAATAAATGTTGCAGTGCACTCGTGTGGTCTGAAATCATGACTGAGAGGAACAAAACAGCTTTAGATATCGTATTCTGTCAAACATAGAGTCTAATTATTATTTTCAAGGATAACACTGTTCCATGTTAACAAATATGTCCAACCACCATAAGTAGTGTTATTCTGTGAGAATTTTGATGACTCTTTCATGATCAGTGATCTCTGGACCTTGAGCCAGACCTAGTTTATAAGACAATGGTATCAGGGTGAAACGCAAAAATTTTGTTGCATTTCTGCCTCTCGTTTATACGGAAACGCTGTTTCAGCCGACATAAAAAAATTTTAAAACGCCCTCCAGAGTGAAATTTTTCTGAAACGCTGCTGCCTCCGTTGCTGTATAAACGGCAAGCCAGCGTTTTCAGTGAAACAGCTGACGTCATGCTCTGTTTTGCGCATGCACATTCCACTTTTGTTGTGGGAACTTTTGTGAACCAGACAACAATAATAGTTAAATGGCAGACTTAACGTGCTGTGCTTGTGCTGCTGAATCTGCTGACTGCCTTTCAACAAAACGTTCATCTGTTGCTCCACTTCTGCACTCAGATAAGACGCATTTAATACATACACCAGATGATCAGCCCGCTTCTTCTTTGGCGGTAGACTACCAAAAGACCCTACAGTTATATTGCCATCTACAGGCCTTGAATGCATACTACAGCGTTTTCAGTCCTTCAGCGTTTCGGTGTGAACGCAGATTTTTTTCTCCGCGCTTTTTGCGTTTGCGAGTGAAACGCTGTGAAGTATTGTCGTATAAACGGGGCCCTAGATCCTCCTTAATGTTGACTGGTCTGTCTGCTGCCACCAAGTGCAAGAGCTTGTTAAGTTCTCTGATATAGTTTCATCCATGGTCTGCAGTTACTCTTTGACATCAGTCTGATTTGCTGCACCTGTATGCTTAGCTTGTAAGCAGTGGCTCAAACTCAACGCACCCTGGTGATTGTTTTTTTTTACTCTGTTTGGCTCAAAGTGTCCATTATTTTGACTTGACTACTCAGCCATTGAGGAGTTTTTTTTTCAAAGGATAAATGTCCTGTTAAAGCAGACTGTCCTGGCCCAGTAAAAAAATCCAGCTTTAACATTTTGGGGGTGCTTTCTGTCATCAGAGCAGCCATCACTACACAACTACCATCCAGTATTTATTTGTGCTCTGTTTTTACTGTCAGGTGTGGTGCAGGGAACTGCTGACATCATACTTTGTTAATTGCTGCCGTCCACAGAGATATGAGCACATTATGAGTAATACAGCATTAAGTATGTGGCTTAAATTAACCAAGGACCCTGCAGCATTAAAAACGTCTGTAATCTGATGTGAGGATCCAAACAGCACTAAATGTCTGAGTATTATTTACACACATTTTAGTTTGAAGTAAAGCCTCTCAGTCTTACTCCATCAAACATAGTTAGATTTACACAACTGGATGCATTTCATTTCCACTTGTCCACCAAAGTTCTAAATGAACTGCATTTAGGAGAAGGAGGATTCCCCTCATGTTTCATCAACACAACACGTTGTGGCTCTTTGGCACACTGACTGAAAAGAGATCTCCTAGAAAAGCTGCACAGTCAGTACCATTTTCAAGTTATTGCAGCAGAAGAAAGAAACTGCTAAATGTTAACAGTAAAAATCATGATTCCTGTTTTGATGGGGCGCATTTTTTTATGCCACACAGGAACATTAATCACTCAAACACCCATATTCATCTTCATTTTCTCCTCCATCTTTCTGCATCTCTCACTCCCTCATCTTCCCATCCTGTCCATCTTTCTCTTTTCTTTTCCCACTTATCCACTCAAGTCCTCCATCCCCCTGCCTCCTACACACACCCTGGCACAATCAAAGACACAAACACACTCGCACAGTGGGGCTGGTAATGCAGGGTTAATAAGATTGGAGAGCAGCTGATGGTTGTGCACATTCAGGCCAGATTACATGTAATTCGATTGGGCTCCACTCGCTCAGCTCCCTCTCCTCTCTTCTTTCGTCCTTTATTTCCTCCTCCTCTGTATTGTTCGCCTCCTGCTTTTGTTGGACCGGAGGTGGTCCTGCTTCACAAAAAGTCACAGGTTCAAACAGAGGAGCGCACACACATACATTAAGCTTCAATAGGTTGGAGTGAGTAACTGTGCACACTCACATAAGTCCTTGGGTACTCTGCTGTCCTCCGCTTTCAAACTGAATGTGATTCATTATCTGTGTTCTACAAAGTCAACTCTGCCTTGAACCAGACACAAGGAGGACGGGGGCAGACAGGGAAGAAAAGAACTTTTTAATTAATCACATATCTAATCTGAGATTTTAAATAGATTTTTAAAAAAATGAAGGAAGACAAAGGAGAGCTGCACAGGGTCATAAAGAGAAGTGTTGATGAAACCAAAGTCAAAAAACAAGGTGTCCTTTCAGGACAGGGACGACGTAATGAAAATGTAAAAAACGTTTGCCTCGCTTACTGATAGAGAGCAGATATATAACACACGAATGGGATCTTTTTTTATATAAAATCAAATAATTAAAGAAATTATACTCTGAAGTTTTTATTGAACAAAAATATTAAACTCCTCCCAAAGAAAGGCTGCTGTCACACCTCCAAGACAAATCCCAAGATCTAAGCTTAACCTTAAATGCTCTTCTTCAGATGCAGGTCAACTAAACGTGAACTTAATGTGCAGAATGCCAGTCTCACCTTAGAGCCTGGTTAAAGTGACTCTGTTAAATAAATATAAGATTCAATTTAACAGCAGGCTGCGTGGCAGCGCAATGGTTATTGCTGCAGCCTCAGTCAAAGGATCAAATCCCGATTCACCTGGTGTGCCTTTCTGTATGGAGTTTGCATGTTCTCCTCGTGCATGTGTGGGTTCTCTCCGGGTGCACCAGCTTCCTCCCACAGTCCAAAAACATGCTCGCTAGGTCAATTGGTGATTCTAAATTGCCCGTAGGTGTGAGTGTGAAAGGTTGTCTTTTTGTGTCTGCCCTGTGATTGGTGGCAAGTCCAGAGTGTACCCTGCCTCTGGCTGGACACATGATTAGCCGTACAGAAGATGAATGAATTTAATAGCTCAAGTGTTTTATTGCTACCTTTGTATGACAGACAGGTAATATTAGCAAGTTGTCCTTTTTTCAATGTAGCAAAAACACAAAGTTTAACAGACGATTAAAATGTTTAACAAATCATTCTAGAAAAATAAATGTTGTGAGAATCATTTATGATTTCAATCATGGCTAACGTTTCTCAGGCTTATATTTAAGCTTCAAAGCTTAGACATTAGGATATGAATAAAGCAAAATACTCGACTATTGAGGATGGTCAGTTATCTTAAGGGATACAATTATTAAAGTATAGTTTTAAAGATAAAACTGTATCTTGAAAGTTATTACTAATCCACCCAGGGGGAAGAGAGAAAAGAAAGAAGGAAAGAAAAGAAGAGAACAAGTCGAAAAACAGAAAGAAAACTAGGAAAAAAGAAAAAATGGAAGGAGGATGGTGTGTGTGTGTCCTTCTCTCTTACTCATCACACCAAGCCTTCCTCTTTCAACCCACACAGACCCCTCCTCTCCCTCTATCCTTCACTCTCTCACTCACTGTCCTCTCTAGACCCTGTGACTAATGACTTTAAAGGAAGCATTGCAGCACCTGCTGCAGACAAACACACTCCCCCGCACACCTATTGGGGGAAGGAGGGGTGTTTGGGGGTCAAATAAAGAGTACATTCTTGGCCAGAAAAGAGGGATGAGTTGGAATGAAAAATGGAAAGAGACAGAGAAGGGGAAAGAAAGGAGAGAGAGTTAGCAAGGACAAAGTGGAGGAGAGGAGAAGAAAAGAGTCAGAGGGAGGGAGGTGTGAGGTGTCACTGCCGGTGGTAGCATCTCTAATTAGCATAGTGACCTTGGTCCTCTGTAACTGGTGTTGGACACACACACACACACAAACACACACACACACACGCACACACTTTCATACATGGTTTCTCATATGCAAAGCAGAGTATGAGGTCTTGTGTTTGCAGAGTTAAAGCAGCACCTCATATGAATTTCAACAATTTTACATCGCCAAATGCTTTTTACCTCAAGGGATCAGTCTTAAGTCAATAAAGGAACTCGCACACATTTTACACATACTGACATACATACAAACAGTAACATTTTGCAGGAAGTCCAGCATGCAATTAGTTTATCAGTATGTAGGGTTTGTGGATAATTTGAGCTGCAGATGAACAAAGCCACAGTCATCCACGCACACTCTCTCCCTCTTCACAAACCTGCAGGAAGTCACTACACTCTACTTTATTCTTTCTGATGTTAGAAAGTTTCGGTGTTGTATTAAAATTCAACAAAGATCTACAACCCCAATTCCAGTGAAGTTGGGACGTTGTGTAAAACGTAAATAAAAACCAACTGAATACACTCCAAAGACAAGATATTTATTGTTCAAACTGATAAATTTTGTTTCTTTGCAAATACTCACTCATTTTGAATTTGATGGCTGCAACTTGTTCCTAAAAAGCTGGGACAGGGTCATGTTTCCCACTGTGTTCCATCACCTTTCCTTTTAACAACACTCAATAAGTGTTTGTGAACTAAGGACACTAATTGTTGAAGCTTTGGAGGTGGAATTCTTTACCATTCTTGCTTGATGTACAAACCCTTAGTTGCTCAACAGTCCGGGGTCTCTGTTGTCATATTTTGTGCTTCATAATGCTCCATACATTTTCAATGGGAGACAGGTCTAGGTTGCAGGCAGGCCAGTCTAGTACCTGCACTCTTTTACTACGAAGCCACGCTGTTGTAAGACGTGCAGAATGTGTCTTGTCATTGTCTTGCTGAAATAAGCAGGGACGTTCCTGAAAAAGACGTGGCTTGGATGGCAGCATATGTTGCTCCAAAACCTGTATGAACCTTTCAGCATTAATGGAGCCTTCACAGATGGTCAAGTTAGCCATGCCATGGGCACTAACACACCCCCATACCATCACAGATGCTGGCTTTGAGACTTTGACCTGAGAACAATCCAGATTGTCCTTTTCCTCTTTGGCCTGGAGGACACCACGTCCATGATTTCCAAAAACAATTTGAAATGTGGACTCGTCAGACCACAGCACACTTTTCCACTTTACGTCAGTCCATCTCAGATGAGCTCGGGTCCAGAGAAGCCGGCAGTGTTTCTGGGTGTTGTTGATATATGTCTTTGTCTTTGCATGGTAGAGTTTGAACTTGCACTTGTAGATGTAGTGATGAACTGTGTTAACTGACAATGGTTTTCTGAAGTGTTCCTGAGCCCACATGGTAATATCCTTTACACAATGATGTTGGTTTTTAATGCAGTGCTGCCTGAGGGGTCAAAGGTCACGGGCATTCAATGCTGGTTTTCAGAGTTGCTGCTTACATGCAGAGATTTCTCCAGATTCTCTGAATCTTTTGATGATATTATGGACTGTAGATAATCAAATCCATCAATTTCTTGCAGTTGTACATTGAGAAACATTGTCCTTAAACCGCTGGACTATTTGCTCATGCAATTTTTCACAAAGTAGTGAACCTCATCCTTGCTTGTGAACCAATGAGCCTTTGGAGGATGTTTCTTTTATACCAAATCATGACACTCACCTGTTTCCAATTAGCCTGTTCACCTGTGGAATGTTCCAAACAGGTGTTTTTTTTTTAGCATTCCTCAAGCTTCCTAGTCTTTTGTTACTCCAGTCCCAGTTTTTCTGGAATGTGCAACAGGCATTAAATTCAAAATGAGTGAATATTTGCAAAGAAACAAAGTTTATCAGTTTGAACGATAAATATCTTGTCTTTGTAGTGTATTCAGATGGATATAAGTTAAACAGGATTTTTAAATCCTTGTATTCTGTTTTTATTTACATTTTCATTTTTCCAGTCATTGGACTTGGGGTTGTACTTAGAAAAAGAGAGCACATAAATGAGATAGAAAAAATATCCAGGTAGGTGAGTGAGAGTTGGAGAGGTGGAGAGAGAGAGAGAGAGTACAGCAGGAGCAGCATTCATTTTCCAGGTCAACAATAATTATCAAGAAGACACACACACACACACACACACACACACACACACACACACACACACACACACACACACACACACACACACACACACACAAACACAGAGTTTTACATCTAGCTCTATTTTCACTTTGTCTCATTTGTTGCACAACCAAAACATGTCAGTGCGAGCTGCGGGCTTTAGGTGAAAATGTACAAAAACAGCCTCACCTCTCCTCAACTAAACTCTGATTAATTCACATCAGATGTAACGTCAGGAAGTTCCCTGAATCATAGTAGGCTTTTAGGTTGACAGTTATAGTTTTCAGACTCCTGCACTATGAGATACAGACACCATACATCTCCTTCATACTCTCCTTCTGTAATTAAAGACAATGCAGGCCAGCCAACTCAAGCATGCAGGGCACTAATTCACCACTGCTGCCTGTATAGCCACACTGGCTAGCTTGTGTTGTCCCCCTGTAGACTAAATCACACTGACATGTCTTTATTTATGAGGCAAATCATAATGGTGTCCCCCCTTATTTATGTATTTCTATTCATTTGAAAAATGCTGTAAGCTACAGCCTTTGCTCTGTGATCTGTTCACAAGACTTATTTTTGCTCTCTGTCTTCAGAGAGGTCTTGAAAAGGGGGAATGGCGTTTTTGGTATGCTGCTTCTCCGGCTTGCAATCTGCTGAAGGAGGATTTAGAGCTGAAGAAGTTGGTCTGTTCCAGTGTTATAAAACAAACAATTAAATGTTGAAATGTGCATCAGGCAGCAGATTCACTGACTGATGATTTTTACAATTATTTTATTTCACTTTCACCAAATTCCCTCTGCTAAATTCCTCTTAAAAGCACGCACTGCTCCTTTAAAGCTCAACAACGTAACTGAAGTGAGTTGAGAGATTATCAAACATTTTTTCAACAGTCCATCCTCCTCATCCCTTTTGTCACCACAACAATGAAACTAAGTATTCAAGTAGCTCACTAGACACACTGAAGAAGTAATTCTTTCTCCTTGGTCAATTTATGTGCAAAGAAATGTCATATATTACTCACACACTCTTCTTTCAACTCTTCTTGTTTTTCCAGAGGGGAAATTTTGAACCTTTTTGTTTTCAGCTTTTTTGACATGATACATCTTTTATAATAACCACATTCATTTGATGCAGCAGAGCTTCAGGGCTTTTGGAAAGGATTCTTTAAATCTGCCAATGCTACTCCAAAGCTTGATGTGAAAATAAAGCAGTTCCTGCCAAACGGCTGCTCAATTCTGTTTCATTTTATTATACTTCACTGGCATGATTGTAATCGAAACAATATTGCCAAAATTTCAAGTAGTAATCAGATTAAGATAAAAATGAAAGTTCTTGTGATTGAAGATTTTTGGCTGTGATTGCTCTCACTGAATTTTGCCAGCAAACCCAATTTGTTTCAATCAGGTAACAGTGCCAATCCCCAGTTATAGCTGCACCCCAGGTATCAGAGTGGAGCAGTAAACTTGTGATTGTATGAATTTCAGTTCCACTTTTTGGCAAAGAATGAAATTGACTCCTCAAAAATCTTGATTATATTTCTCTTTTCTCCTTGACACAAAAGACTTTTGGGAGGACTTGTTAATTTTTTTCTTTCGTCCCCAGTGTCACTCAAGTGAAGTTTTAGTTGATGCTAGGAAGATTTCCCAAATCATGTTGCTAGCCCTGAAATGACACTCTGAGATGATATTTAAAAGTCTGACACTTATGGAGAACATTAGTTTAATCGGTAACGCTTTATATTAAGGTGCTAGTAATAAGCGTTAATAATCATCAATAAGTGTTAATAAGGCCCTTATAAGATGCTTATTAATGTTATTATATGTTTATAAGACTACATAAGCATTAATAATGGCATTGTAACATTGTTAATATCACACTATAAGACATTTATGAGATCTTAGTTTATATGTAATAAGGCCCTTACAAGTCCTTATAAGATCTTTATTATATGTTAATAGGACTATATAAGCATTGATAGTGTCATTATAATATAAGAAACTTGACCTACCCACTGTGTCTTTGTCATACCTTTATTAGGGTCCTCACCCTGAGGGAAAGGACACCTTCTATTGTATTTGGTCCATGTCTTTCTTTCTTCCTTGTTATTCTTACCTTGTGTCTTTACACTATAACTTGACTCCCTAAATAGCTAAGAACTCACCAAAATTGGCATACACCTCAGATTCAGAAAAAAAAAAAAAAAAAAAGATTAAAATAAAAAAATAGTCTCCAAAATACCAAAATGTGCTCTCTAGTGTCACCCAGACACACTAAAACATGTCTCATGGGCAGAAGGAATGTCGTAGATAGATAAAACCACTGTTGAAATGTTGATCTCATTGAGGCCCACAAATCACATGCTGACACCCCTGATCTATGTCAAACATGAAGCTGGCAATTTGTCAATGACGAGCCCTCAGATTTGGTGAACCCCAAAGAAACCCTCTTAGTTCCTCCCATTCAAATGAATTGGGGCAGCTCCACATAAGCTATGGCAGCTGGGCCTGTACACAAAAAAATAGAAGTTATACGGCTTTAAGAATTACATGGATGGATTCCTTACAAAATTTACAACAAAATATCTTACTTCTAGAGAAATTTGGTCAAGATTGAGGCGAGATTGAGAGTCCTGTGCAGCTGGTCATGTGACTCACTGAAGGCAAGAAAATGGAACGTGTAACACACACTCATTATAAAATCTAAGGGAGAAAAAAATACATCATCTCAACTGTGATACCGCTAAAAGGCTCAAAAAGGGATGAAACAAAGTGACAGTGAGGACCCGACCAACGCTTCTTGCAGCTTTAATCAGTTTTTTTTTGTTTTATTTGTTATTGCTCATTCTATAAGTTAACTAGGCACTTGTTAACCATTAATTAGGCTATTTGCAGCTACTGGATCTAAAGCGAGAACAATGCTTTATTAAGGCTAATAAACCTTAAATTATGCATTATTATGCCTTTAATTAACAGTTAACTGAGCTTTTTGCAGCTACTGGATCTAAAGCGAGAACAATGCTTTATTAAGGCTAATAAATCTTAAATTATGCATTATTATGCCTTTAATTAACAGTTAACTGAGCTTTTTGCAGCTACTGGATCTAAAGCGAGAACAATGCTTTATTAAGGCTAATAAATCTTTAGTCGTGCATTAATTAATGGTTCACATCGGCTTTCACAACTTCCACATCTGAAATGAACACTGCATGGAGTCAAGGTTGATAAAGTGGTCAGAAGAAATACATAACACAACTGTTACAAAACTGTCATTTATTGCTTGACACTGCACTTAAAAATGTATAAAAGTGAACTTAAAAAGTCATTCAGAGAAGAAATAAATCACTTAACACAAAAATGTGCAATTTTTTAAAGTGCAAAAAAGACTTTAGGGGGATTTGTTTTTGAAAATTCCATTGAACACATAACATTTAACAAAGCAACTGCTTTTTTACTCTTAAAACATACTAACAATTTGCTTCAAAAGCATTTCATTAGTTCTTCTTACCAACAGGCAACAGTTTCCCTGATTTCTTAAGTGCAGTAATTTCATTGGCAACATCTGGACTGTCACGGATGGCATCAAGGCATTTTCCTGCAAAATCACCAAGCTTGTCCTCTCTTGTGTGCTGATCTTTGAACTCTGCAAACTTTTCTGGAGCAGCAATGGAAAGCTCTACAATCGGTGCATTCAAAGCAATTGTGTTGCGATCCACTCCCACTATTTTGCAAGCAGCAACGAGGTTATGCTTCTTCTTGTAGGCCTTTAACACTTTCTGGTAACGAGCAATTACCTCATCTGGATGACATGCTTATGGTGAAGAAGAAAGAGAGTAGAAATTAGCATCAGTAGGTAAAGTATCTTCCATTTAATAACCTTAAACCATTCATGAAGTAAACTAACTACACACACTATTATTCAGCGTTTCAGCTTACATGCACATAGCTGGACTACATAAAGCATCAGTTTTATTCAAACTGACAACATTAAGTGACACCCAAAAATAGCCAGTAACTCTCTGCTACACCTTAGTTTTTATTAATATCAATTACCTCTTAAAACACTGCTCCGCCTGATCTTTTTGCTTCCTCTCTTCCTTGTTCTTTTCTTTCCCTTCTTCTTTATGTTCTTCTTTGACCTTTTTCTCTTCTTCTTCAACTTCTTCTTCTTCCTCTTGCACTCATCTGAAGTTTGAGAGCTTGAGGTGACTGAGGAGTCTGAGGAAGGGTCAGTAGAGAATGAGTAACTTGACTCAGACGATCCAGAAAAATCAGAATCTGCTGCAACAGATGCTTCAGAGGATGGCTCATCATTTCTCGTGTTAGTTGTTGGCTGCTTTCTTGATGCTGTATAAAGAGCAAAATGAAATACTGATTCCAATAGATGTTAGGAGACAAAATAAAGTCAAAATAAAGCTTAAAGCAGTTTAGAACTAGACTGTACTGTGTATGACTGTACTATTACAGTGGTGTCTCTGATGTTTAGGACAAAAAATGTACACATTTATGACATGAAATAAACTGGCAGGGCTGTACATTATCTATTTTTGCCCAAAGCACTGGGAATTTTTTTCTTTGGCTCAGCACTGCATAACACCACAAAAGTATTAATATGATTTTCACTGGTTGAAAAGTAAAAAGTGAAATATTAAAAGGTAAAGAGAGTGAATACATCTATTCACACAAGTTACTTAAGTTTAATAAATTACATAAAACAAATTACATATTTTGTTACACAAGTAATGTTGATTTAAAGATAATACTTTTACCCTGTGATAGTTGTTCTTTTAAGAAATCTCTCTCCTTGGTTAACTCCTTAATCATGTCTTCTTGATTTGCTATTTTCATTTTAGCCAGCTCCAGTTCATGTTTGTGCTTCTGGAGTTTGGCAGTGGGGGCCATTTGGGCAGCACCTGACATATTGACAGAGAGAAAATATATTGGAAACAGAAACAGAAATAACAATTCAAAATTTATACTTATTATAGATTATGCCTTCCAGTAGTCCAGGAGGGGTATATACCGGTGCAAAGACACTGATAAAAAATCATACAAAAAACTTTGTTGCAAATGTAAAAAAACTAGGTCATGCTACAGGATATGTGAATACATTAAACACTTTGGTTTCCATATAGAAATACATCCACAGTTAGAAAAAGTAATTGCTATAATTAGAAATTTACATCTGTGTAATAATGACAGTAAAAAAACAAAAGAAAAGGACACAGACAGACACACACACACACATATATATATATATATATATATATATATATATATATATATATATATATATATATACACACACACACACACACACACACACACACACACACACACACACACTTGAGTATTTAACATGAAACTTTAACCAAGTATCATGCACCTTAGTCACATAACAGGTGTTTGTTTAAAAAAAAACAAAAACTAAAACAACTTTAAAATTAGTTAAGATTCAATTAGTTTAAGCATTTTTATTGGGCGGGCATTTCATTCCTGAAATGCAGGCGCCAACTCAAGACTGCTACTGTTTCCATCGCTAGCTACATAGCTAGCTGCATGTTTGAGTTTGCACTAATTAGTTAATACCCGTCATACTTACCAGCTGACGTATCCTCCGTCTCACAACGCTTCCTTTTGTCAGCTGCCTCTTTTCGAAGTCCAGAGCGCGTTTTAATTCTACTCGGGGGCGAAGATGTTGGGAGTGGGTCAACTACCTCCATTGTACACGTGGGGCGCTGAAAGGTGTTCGCACTACTGTTTCATGTGTGTCAAGGTACGGGTTGCCAGACGGTAGCTTAAACCGAAACTTCCGGTTGTAATGTCTGCCTTCAAAATAAGAGCCCCCAAATGAACGCTATACATCAGAACCGCGAGAAGAAGTATGAGAACCATTCCGGATGTGAAAACAAGCAGAAGCAGCCCGCGAAAAAGACGAGGGAGAAGGCAGAAGAAAAAGATGTCACCTTACAAGGATGTCGCTGCAAACAAACTCAGAAAACTTATTTTTGAAGGTAGTTCACCCAGAAAGACTTTAAAGCTAATAAAATACCTCCAGGAAAAAAAACTTCTGATGAAAAAAATCAAATGCCACATCTGTCAGCAGAGGATGAAGCTAACAAAGAAGACGGGCAGAGACCACTACAGCTGGTAATAACCTTTGCTTTGGGCTAATTTTAGTTATTTATTCTCTAAGTATGTCATTCAAGAATGTGTGACTAACAGTGCTATTGACTAAGCAGTTTTGTGCTTATTCATGCATTGTTTAGCAGCTATCAGAAAGGAGTCAAGATGTATTTTTTTAAACAGTATCAATAACCTCTTTAATATTTTTAGCAATTAAACATTACTGTGTGCTTTTATTAAGGACATGCCAGCGAGCAGTGCACAGAGGGACCAAGACAGTGAAATCAATTAGGGGCAAATCTCTCTTCAACAAGTCCAGACTTTCACTCTTTCAGTGGATGCAGTTCATTTATCGGTAATACATTTTAAAGTTCTAGGTAATTACTCAGGAAAAGCTTTAAAAATATCAGTTAATGTCAGTAAACTCATGATGTGTTATGTATTCTATAGATTTGCACAGGGCCTACGTCTCAGACAGGTTGATATGATGGAGGACCATATCGCTGCAAGTACTGCAACCCTCTCAAAGATGGCCAAAAAACTTAGGAAGGTCTGTAGGAGGGCTGTTGAACGAATGAGACGACACCAAGGACAGCTCATTGGCGGACGGCGAGAATTCATTGTAATTGATGAGAGTCATTTCCGCCATAAGAGGAAGGTATGTAGAGCTGCAATAGTGGGCTTTCTGTAAATGGTTTGTGGTGCTGAGTGAAAGCACCATCTCAATAAGTGGGCTAAACAGAATTAAGAATCTATTGGCCTTATATGCTTTTGGTTATCTGTACCACAAAGCCAATACTCTCTCAACCTGCTTTCAGATACTTATCTGTCCACAGGTATTTCAGGTATTCTCATGTGAGATGTTTTGATAGGTTTTACCTTTGAATTATAGAATGACCATCATTCTTATTATCATGATTTCTAAATTATCACAATAAGTTGGTTGGTTTTATTTGCACATGTGAAAAAAAGAACTTTATAAAATTTACAATATTTAAAAGAAAATTTGCCAGAGAGGTGAGGAACCACGAAAGGCTTATCAAGGAACCTCCCCAAGGCAAAAGATTAATGAAATGTCACACTAGACCTAGAAGTAGAAAAGTAAAAGGATCATACTTCTTTGATAAGGTTTAGTTTGTTGTACGTCATCATTTAGTTTGAAAGTTGTTCATTACACCATATAAGCTGTTTTTTGTTTTTTTGTTTTTTTTTGCTTTGTTGGTCATCATCGCAACAGTATGGAAGAGGAAGAATGGGTGGCACTTGGAGGAGACGAAAATGGGTCTTTGGCATGCTTGGTGTGCCACAGCAAAGGAGCAAGAGAGCAAAGCCAGTGCTGCGCCTTGTAGACAGAAGAGGACGACAAGACCTTGTCCCACTGATTGCTCACCATGTCAGGATAGGATCAAACATCATTAGTGATGAATGGCGCGCCTATCGTTCCCTCTCTGCACTTGGCTACACTCATATGACTGTGAATCATTCAAGGTGGTATGTAGATCCCCAAACAGGTGCCCACACACAGCACATAGAAAGAGCCTGGCGTAGCATCAAGGAGCAAGTTTCGAGACAAAGAGGTAATCAAACTGAATCATTACTGTCTGACCATCTCTGTCTTATTGAGTGGACTGAATGGCTAGGCAGGAAACACAAAGACGGTACTCTTGGTAGGCTACTACATGACATAGCTAAGAAGTACAGGGTAGGCTACAATGAAGGCTAGAGAATAGACGGGGAGTTCATGGTCAGACTAATGAAGCCAATGAAGATGTGCCTTAAACCTGCATTTATTCTAATGACCAGCAAAGAGCAACCCCAACTTCAAACATATTCCTAATGACTTTATGGTTTAAAGCACTAGTCACAGCACAAGATCTTTAACAAATTTGTCCTCTATTTCTTCGTAGTGCATTTTCATGTCCATTCATCATCTCTGCATTGATATTGATAAAATGTACCACTGTTTTTCAGTGACACTTGCACTATTTTTGTGCTTAGTTATGTTTTAAGTCACATTTTCAGAATGAGTTTAATCATATATACTGACCCATGTAGGCAATGTTTTATGTTTTATATATCTGCCTATCAAGCACATGAAAAAATTGAAGCAAGTGGTTAACAAGTTTTAAGAGCGAAGAGCAGTTGATTTGTAAAATGTTTAAATGTAAAATTTTTAAAATTTTAAATGTTATGTGTTCAATGGAATTTTCAAAAACAAATCCCCCTAAAGTCTTTTTTGCACTTTAAAAAATTGCACATTTTTGTGTTAAGTGATTTATTTCTTCTTTGAATGACTTTTTAAGTTCGCTTTTATACATTTTTAAGTGCAGTGTCAAGCAATAAATGACAGTTTTGTAACAGTTGTGTTATGTATTTCTTCTGACCACTTTATCAACCTTGACTCCATGCAGTGTTCATTTCAGATGTTGAAGTTGTGAAAGCTGATGTGAACCATTAATTAATGCACGACTAAAGATTCATTAGCCTTAATAAAGCATTGTTCTCGCTTTAGGTCCAGTAGCTGCAAAAAGCTTAGTTAACTGTTAATTAAAGGCATAATAATGCATAATTTAAGATTTATTGGCCTTAATAAAGCATTAGCGGTATCACAGTTGAGATGATGTATTTTTTTCTCCCTTAGATTTTATAATGAGTGTGTGTTACACGTTCCATTTTCTTGCCTTCAGTGAGTCACTTGACCAGCTGCACAGGACTCTCAATCTCGCCTCAATCTTGACCAAATTTCTCTAGAAGTAAGATATTTTGTTGTAAATTTTGTAAGGAATCCATCCATGTAATTCTTAAAGCCGTATAACTTCTATTTTTTTGTGTACAGGCCCAGCTGCCATAGCTTATGTGGAGCTGCCCCAATTCATTTGAATGGGAGGAGCTAAGAGGGTTTCTTTGGGGTTCACCAAATCTGAGGGCTCGTCATTGACAAATTGCCAGCTTCATGTTTGACATAGATCAGGGGTGTCAGCATGTGATTTGTGGGCCTCAATGAGATCAACATTTCAACAGTGGTTTTATCTATCTACGACATTCCTTCTGCCCATGAGACATGTTTTAGTGTGTCTGGGTGACACTAGAGAGCACATTTTGGTATTTTGGAGACTATTTTTTTATTTTAATCTTTTTTTTTTTTTTTTTCTGAATCTGAGGTGTATGCCAATTTTGGTGAGTTCTTAGCTATTTAGGGAGTCAAGTTATAGTTTAAAGACACAAGGTAAGAATAACAAGGAAGAAAGAAAGACATGGACCAAATACAATAGAAGGTGTCCTTTCCCTCAGGGTGAGGACCCTAATAAAGGTATGACAAAGACACAGTGGGTAGGTCAAGTTTCTTATATTATAATGACACTATCAATGCTTATATAGTCCTATTAACATATAATAAAGATCTTATAAGGACTTGTAAGGGCCTTATTACATATAAACTAAGATCTCATAAATGTCTTATAGTGTGATATTAACAATGTTACAATGCCATTATTAATGCTTATGTAGTCTTATAAACATATAATAACATTAATAAGCATCTTATAAGGGCCTTATTAACACTTATTGATGATTATTAACGCTTATTACTAGCACCTTAATATAAAGCGTTACCGTTTAATCTAATATATTGTTCTAAATGACATTTTCATTTGAAACAACTCTGTCAGTATGATCTGCTTCAAGGACTGTGGCTTCTGTACATTACGGCGCCTCAGACATTCACCTTTGAGTTTTTGTGTTTACAGCAAACAAGTACAACCACAGAAATAAAGTTGACCCCACTGATCCTGCTGCTCTTGGGCTTTCTTAACTGCACAAAGGTATTTTTTTATTTTCTAACATGTACTGAGGAAAAGTTATTGTACAGTGAAAACCTTTGGCACAGTCTGATATGCCCCTGAATGGGTTTTTTTTTATTCTCTAACAAGTGGCAGCCTCAGGTGTTGCAGGATAAAGCCAATGCCAAAGTGCAAAAAACTGCACTCTCTCATTTGAGGAAATAACGGTTGAAATAAAGATGTTTACAGTCTGCTTTAAAAATTTGGGGAATTTTTTTTTAATTATCTATTGATTAGACATTTTGAGCACACTATGTCAGAGGTATCTAAATAAATAAAAATAGATACATAAAACATATATCCATGAAGATAAAAAAGGACAAGAATTGAGTGTAAACTTGGATGATTGGGAGAATAGCTGACTGACACATAGGTATGTTATTGCTGTTTGTTTAGAGGCTGAAAATCTACTGTATATCCACCTTTTGGCCTGTTTCAAAATCAACGTTTCCAATGGGGTGCATGTCATCGATTGGCTTCAAAATGTCTCCTCTGACAGCAGTAGATGATGTCAGAGATCAGGTCCATGTTTTGAAGGGTTTTTGTCCTCTACATGTCTCCATAGCTCAAAAGAACAAAAGCTCAATCAAAAAATGTTCAATTAACGTTTTAGCAAAGATCCTATCGTTTTCAAAATGCCTCTACTTTGATACAAGACCCACATTCGTAACCCTAACCCTCTTTTTTTAGTTTTTTTTTTTTTTAATATGTCAAAGCTTTGTGAGCTTAAGATAACTTTTTTTTTCTCTAAAATCCAAATTTATCTGTAAAGATTTTATCCCATGAGGACAGACACCACATCAGTCCTCCACAGGCTTGGTGATGGTGTCCGATGTCAGACCAGTAAAACTCTTCATTAAAACATTTCTCCAAAACTCCCTCCAAGCAAAAGATATCAACATTTGCATTCTTTAGATGTCTAATCTCCCTTTCACAGATCATGTCTTCATTCTCTCTCTTCTGCCACCTCACTCTGTCTTTGATAGAAAGCTTTTATCTGTCTCCCAAACTGGAATAAGGAAGAAAAGTTTCTGCCTCAGCTAACCTACAAACCTCAGTGTCCTCTGAGAAGGATGAAGGAAACAGCTCGGCACGAAATGTGTCTCAGTCTAATTGCTGTTGAGCGTGTAAAATCTAAGGTTTCGTCAAACTGCAATTAAGCTGCTCGTCTCACAGAATGTTGAAATCCAACATTAGTGGGGTTTTTTTTTTTTTTTTTGGAGACTGACATCCTAGTTGCACCCTGAAACAGGAAAGTTAGCTGGGTCGTCTGCTGCTCTGCACATAATTAGTTCATGAAACAGTAAGAAGTGTGTGTAATTTCATTTGGAATTGACTCTTTGCCCTCCGCTCCATCCCTCCGGAAAACTCAATCTCCGAGGAGTCGAGGGGTTCTTCTCTCTTTAATAACAGCTAAACACATCAACAGTGCTCCTCAAAATGCCCCCCCCCCCCCCCTCCCCCAGCAGTTAGGAAGAAACTAAGAGATGGAAGTCTAATGAAAAGAGGTTTAATAGAAGAGCGAGGCAAAGGTGGCTCAGAGGCTTGCTGCTGTTTAATTCAATGGGATGCTCCTGTTGCCTGAAGACTGGCCCATTTTAATTGCACTCGTCTCTCGTTTATAAAAAAGGAAGTATGCAGTGATACAGCTTTAATGAATGTGGAGGGAAGGCAGGCTATTCACTGTCTCTCACACACATTGAAGGATAATGTGATTGTGCTGCTTGGGCCCACATGTTTTGGCACAGTATTGTTGCAGTCTTGTTGCCAGCTACACGGACACACATAAAGGGCTCAGCACACAAACATGAAGTGAAAGGAAATATGGAGCACGAAAACAAGAAGAAAAGGTGAAAGACAGACTAAAAACAGAGAGACAGAATAATGGATGAAAGGAACAAGCTCAGCCATCTTGGTCTGTATCATCTGCTCCATCCTCCCTCCATCTTTTCAGGGATTTAATCAATAATTCCATCATGACCAGTCATTGGTCAATAGCTCCATACAGCCTCAATCAATAATCTCATCACTGACTTAATCAAAGTCACACCTATCAGTCTCCCATAAATCAATGCGACAGTGTAACTGACAGCCAATCTAGGGATCATAATTATTAACATCCCACTGCTGTTATTGTGACTTCATGTAATATCAGCATCATCATCTGTTATCATCACCATCAGCTTTCAGTGACTGAGACCACCTGAGGCCCGCTCGACAAAGACAGGTCCGGGTGAGGGAGCTAACATCAGATTTATCAGGGTTTTGCAGGGCTCGGATGATGATTAACTTCTGACTCGAAACATCACCTAAATAACTTATGAATTACACCTGGGTTAAGATAGGAGATGTGCCCCCAAAAGCACTGACTCCTGACCAATCAGGTGTCTTGATCCAGGAGCTCTGTGCAGGGATCATGATAAGGTAGGGGGGCAAGAGTTTTGGAGCCTGGCAAAGCTTTCTGAATCCTGTGATTTTTGCCAGCATCATCCTTTAGCACAGAACCATCCGCTTTTGGAAACATCTCTGTTATTTTTTCAAATACTCTATTGGCCTGAATATAGGATGATCCTGGTTATAGGACCTTTTCAAGAATAACATTTAGAAAAAAAAACACTTTTGAATCAAAGCTATGGTTGCTTTGTAAGTGAAGCTGTCTACTGTTGATTTAAAGCTATAGACCAAGTTATTCAGATAAGCGTCAAAAATTTGTCAACAAGAATATATGAGACTCATCCTGCTCTGTGGTCACTCAACATGAAGCCTCCAAGTCCAACTTTATGCTGTAACCCACTGCAGGTCATTTGAGGCTTGAATGTTTTCTGCTTACGGTGCACACTGCCTCTTTATCTCCATCATAACCTTCATGTTTCACGTCGCTGCACAACTATACAGCTATTCTATTATCTACTGAGAAAATGATATATAACAACGCTCTCATAATGAAATACAAAACATTTATCCTTAATAAGCTTCTGTTTAAGATTTTCTTCAGTTTATCTTACCTCCACTGCTTTTAGACCAAAAACACTTAAACAAATAGCTCATAGTGTAAACCCTCTTAGCAATAAATCTGATTTTGGTTCTAAATTCTACTTACTGTTGCAAGTAATGGGTTAACACTGTTAAAAACTCTCAATATGTTTGGGTTTGGGTTAAAATATCTCATTTTACATAGATGATGTAATTTTCACATTGTAAGTTAAGATAAAAAAAAGTTCTACGATTTCAGAGGCAAAAACAAACCTAACATACATTTCTTATAATGAGTAAAAATATCAGCCAATGCAGTGGCATCACGTTTCTTTCAAATAAGAAATTGTTCTCATTACAAAACACTGAATGAGTAAAAGTTGCTTAATGCTTTGGCAGATATTTTAAATCATTATAAGCAGTTCAGGCTCTTTTTTCTTTTAATATCTTGATATAACACATATGTCGGGTCTGCTTATTTCAGATCTACTGAGAAGATTTTGATGAGATATGGATTTTTATAGAAGATATTTAGGCACATGTTTCGTCCCATCTGCAGTGTGTAACGTGCAGAGGGGCGATTGTAAGGAAAAGTTATTCCGCCTCTTAGCCTCCAAGTAACAGAGGTGGGATGGGTGGAAGACTGTGGAGCTTTTAGCAGCACGGTGGAACAGCGCTGTGTGCTTGAACCATATGGCTCCTGTTCTCCTGTCACACTAAACTGTCTGTGTAGGAAATCACACAGTAGGACAAATACACAAATACATAATGTAGATCTGTGATACTGGAATTTCCAGTATTATTTTAGAGTTTCTATTCAAAAGAGGCTTCAAATAGTCATAAATATCATACTAAAGGGGCAGTGAGGACTATCCGTTTGAAATGCAGCAACATCTTTGGTCGGAGTCGCGCGCAAACTTGTGATGACATGACTCTTAACAAGGCACAAGTTCATTTTGGAAAATGAATGGAGATCAGATCTTCTTTTTAACACTACTTTTCTTTGTTCAACTTTTTACCAGATACATGACCATGACATAATGTATTTATCAACTTTTACATAGAGCTGTTGTTTAAAACCTGACGACAAGCAAACTTTGTAAGTTTGTACCATAGTTTAGAAGCTGGCTTTATTAAGCTCTAATTACAGCCCGGTGTCTGAGACGTATCCATAGGCTAACATATAATGTTAGCGAATCCTCGTTATGTCCTGCCAGTGCACATTCACCAAGCAGAGCTAACGAAACCTCACTCTTCATTTTATTGATGGACTGTAAAGTTTGAACAGAGTATCACTGCTGCAAGTGGGTTGGAATGAACATCTTCACAAACAGTTTAGTCATTGTTTAAGCCTTTAGCTCGTGTTTTAGCCTTTAGCCTGTGCTCTATCACGTTTCTATTTAGCTTGCTTCTTCTCTTCTGTTCTTTCTTTACCAGTCCAGTTCCAGTGTCACTCATCACTACAAAATTAATTCCAGAAATCGTTTTCAGCTGAGAAAAACACAGATTGTGGTCTTGTCATAGAGACTTCATCAATCCGGTCCTGTCCCACCCAATCTGGAAGCTAAGAAATAGCATTTAGAAATAACCCTTTTTTTTTTTTCATTTTAAGTTGTGGATTATGATCAGGCAGATATCTAGAAGTGAGACTTTTTCAAGATCACTCAGAAAGTCCTCACAGTCCCTTTAAAAAAATAGAACATATTCCTTAATTGAAATGAACAGATTTATAAGACCTGACATAGTGTTGATGATTTCAACTATAAATGAGAAGTAGTAAGTGAGTGCCAGCTTTCCTTACTTGAGGCTGTTTCCTTCAGCTTGCGTAACTTGTATTAACCTTTTCTGATCCCACTTACATCCCACTCTTTGACTTTCAGACACTCCTGATGTCATTGGATTCTCCTTCACGTTTGCAACTTGTGGGATGTGCTGCAAAAGCAGCCTGTTTAGTGTACATGTGCTTCTGGCACATGTAAAAGTTTTCTTGCAGTAACCATCCTCATGTGACTGCTCTGTGTAATCACATCAATAAGCAACATTGAAGCCAAATGTTAAAAGATACATGATCTAAGTGAGCTTGCTCTAAAATTCAGGCCTTTGGACTCACACACCACAGAGAAATATCAATAAAAAGAAAAAGGTAAAGCAGAAACTAGAGGGCAGGGTCAGACTTACCTTTGCCATCTGTGCCTGAACTCCACTGGCTTTGAGCGAGGCCACAGCCTTCTGTGCTGCTGCAGGGCTGTCGAAGTCCACAAAGCCATAGCCTGATCACACACACAAAGAAGAAGAAGAAGAAGAAGAAGATGAGAAGGAGGAGGGAGGTGGGAAGAAAAAACTAAAGGAAAAGAGAAAATAATATCACATAATACGGCTCTGAATATTAGAGTGTCAAACCAGGCTGTGTTTTGTTTCTAACACTGCATAAATCCCCTAAATGTGTCAAAATCAAGTCGGGTCACGTATCTAATCAAAGCTGCTACTTCCTCCATTAAATGTGTTTTAGCACAGAACATCAACAGAATTGGTGTCATCACAGTAGCTCTTGCCACAGTGCTTATGATCCAAAAAGATTTTCAAATGACTGAACCAGTGTTTGTGTGCTCTTTTTAATGAAATCATGTCTATGATTTGTTATGACTGTAATGTGTTCCAGCTCAAAAGACAAACACATATTCTTTATCATGTGACTCAAGGCTTAAAGCCTTCTTTAGTTTCACATTTCAAAGCCTACTGGATTTTGATTGTCTGACATTTAATTTCTCTCATGTGAGCTAGATTTGTTCTCCGGCTACACTAAATCTGTCAGTACACGTACAGTTTCTACAGTAGTGGTCAATATTATATGCTTCAGCCTCTGCACGAGTGACATCAAGAGAAATCCTCCGCGTTTAATGTCGCTATTAAAGTGATAGAGAGTCTTGTTTAAAGAAATAAAGACGCTAAGAGAAAGGGCATCAGTCGATTTTATTGCGATAAGGTCCACGCCTTTTTGTGTGTCTGTGTGTGTATTTGACAAACTGCTGACGCTCTTGTGATCTGGGTTGAGCTGGACAGGAAACACTGCAGGACAAGAGGTCTGAACACACACATATCAAGCTCTGCTTTCACAAATACGCCCTGTTTTACTGGGCCGCATAGAGAGGGCTGTGAGACTATAAGACAAAGAGTAGCAAAAGAAACACAGTTAGTCTGTGGTGTGAATGACAGTTTCCATGCAACTTAGTGTGGGGTGCTGTGAACAAAGCTGAGAACTGCTTGGACTTGTTTGTACGAAAGGCTAATAAAAAAGAGAAATTAACATCATGCTACAAGCACGAGAGAACAGCGTTCTCAGAGCACATCAGCTTTGAGATTCCAGCTGCAGTTTGGAGTGGGCTGCGTGTTAACACAACTAAATGATCCACATTTCAAAAGCTGCACTCATTGCAATCCAGAGTGTAAACATGTTAAGAGCGCAGAACTCTCTCTCTCTCTCTCTCTCTCTCTCTCTCTTCCTCACCCGCTCACACACTAACTCTTCATTCCTAACATCTGTTCCTGTCTGTCTGTGTTTTCCAGGATCTGGAGCCTCACTCTGTTTTGCTGATAAGCTGTTGATTTTGTTTTCTTTTTTTCATTGTTCAAAGGCAGCAAGCTGCTTTCACAGCAAGATATGTACTGCGCACACAAATATTTACATTTCTGCTAATGAGAAACCCATAATTTAGCCAAAGTAGGAAGCCACACACACACACACACACACACACACACACACACACACACATGCATACACATTTTTACAGCAGCACAGTAATACAGTGCGCACATTAATGACTATGACAAACGCAGATCTAGACAAGCACAGAATTGGCATGGAAAGAAAACACATTATTTAATATATGCAAGCATGCAGGAATGAGTACTCGCAGTTTTTAATCAACATTAATCTAATTAGGACCTCACAAAAACAGTTCAACTAACTGGGAACACACAATCATACAGTTTTCATAAGCAGTCTGGTGAAATTCTCGCAATGTGTTCCAGGAAAAATTTGAAAAGTTTCATTATTCACATCCCACACTTACAACGGTGGCGTGTTTAATTATTGTAATTACTTTGAGAAAACAACCCAGAATTAACTTCACAATGTGTGATTCAGTCAAAACAAGAAGAACCTGCGTTTGATTGCAGTTGAACATCACTATCATCGATATAGGTGTGAAACATAACACCTGTATCAGTGAACTGGTGCTTTAAAGGACTTCTACATCAAGTCTGCACGTTCAAGTTTGATAACAGGTGTTTGGAAGCACGACTGCACACAAAGGATTAAAAAATGATTACCCTAAGTGACATCAGAGAGAGCATATTAAAAGTTGATGAGCAAAGCTCTCTGTTGTCACGGTGCAGGTACCAGCAAGGACAATCTACAGCATGCTTTTATCAAATTCTCTCCCACCAAAACTTCATCACATTTTCTCTCAAAAATCTGAAAATATATGACAATTCTTATTTTGTTGTTTTAAACAAAACTGAGCTACGTGACAAAAGGAGAAATATTCTCATGGTGTCCACAGAAGGGGTGCCAAAATCAACACAACCTGACTCTACTAACATTATAATCACGTAGCAACAAAGCCGCAAAATCTCCATCAGACTCACAGCTGTTTGAGTGGATTTATTGGCAGTTTGGTAACCAGGTTTTAACACAGAGTTCAGATTAAAGCGTGCCGTGAGTAATAGTCACGAGAAAAAGGGAGATGTTGCATCTATTTTGAGTTTTAAAGAATAAGAAGCTGAAGCGCAGATGGCCAAGAGGTTAAGATCGCGCTCCATATACGCAGGCGGCCCAGGTTCAATTCCGACCTGTGGCTACTTTCCCGCATGTCACTCCCCACTCTCTCAGCCTATTCCCTCCTCTATCCATTGTCCTCTCAAAATAAAGGCATAAAAGCCCAAAAAAGTATATAAAAAAAGAAAAAGAAGCTAAATGAACAAAAACCCTGAAATAAAATTGTCAAGGGACAAAAAAAAAAGATTATCAGTTCTCAACTTATTCATATTTCATGTCAGTAGAGTTCAGAACAGGACTGGGCTAAATTCCTTTCTCAAAATACCCGAGAGTAAAGCAATTAAATGGCACAGCAACACCTGTACACTGACTCCTTCAGGTAACATATTAAAAAAAGAAAAAAACAAAAAACAAAACGCTCCTGCTTTTACTTTTCTAACTTCTGCTGATAATAGAACGTTCTGTACTGTAAATTAGAGGCTTTAATCTGTGGGTTTTTTTTTTACTACCTGTTGCTTATTTTCAAAGTGTTTTATTATTATGGTTCAGCAGAGCCAGAAAATGAAGTTCATGTCTCAGGAGCCTTGAACATGATCCCCTATTAAAATATTGAGTTGTTGAACATGATGGCATGTACTCTAGATCTGCTCAGCTCATTTTAGCCAGCCTTCCATCAAAGGATGTCTGAGGTTCGGCTCAGCAAGAAAAATATTGCACACCAATCCAATCTCTGAGGGCATGAATGATAGGAGTTGTTTTTTTCCCCCCAAGCAGCTCATTTCATCACCAACATCAGCCTTGAAATGTTTTGATTTGCTCTGAATGTGTTTATCACTGAAGGCGAGATTTGTGTTTCAGGATATCGGCCCCTCTCTCTGAGGAGGTCAGAGGTCAAAAATTTGCTGCTTTGCAAATCTGAGGAGGTTGTGGGGATTCATTATCTCGTTCCGGGGGACACTTCGGCAGGGTGGAAGCTGTTAATTTTTTTTTTTTTCTTTTTTTTACTGAAGCCTGTCTGTCATGTTTTTGGATGGCATTATTTCTCCAAAAATGTAAGTTGTACATTTTTATATAACCTTTACTCTGAAAACTTCTCCTTGTTTAGCCGGGTGAAACTTCAATCCCATGTGTACGTCAGTGATAGCTCCTCCAGGCACATGGACACGGATATCTCCAGAGAACTGAATAGTGAGAATAATATCTCTGAATGATATAATCCCTCTCATTTGTGCCCTGTCCCTCACATCTGTGGCCTTATGATGGCACACAGATGAAATTTCATCTCGCTCAGCCAGGCCTGACAAATATTCCACTCGCGAATGGGGAAAAAAAAAAAAAGAAAAGAAAAAAACATTTATTACAAAGTGCACACACACGTGAATACACACTCATATCGGCTCGTGGACACAGATGGAAGCACAGATAAACATGAGCACACACACAGACACACACACACACACACACACACACACACACACACACACACACACACACACACACACACACACACACACACACACACACACACACACATCCTCAGCTCCCATCTAATCTCCTGAGCTCCCAGAGTTCCTGGCCTTGGGCCATCAGAATTGGCTAACAGAGTAGAGAAGGAAAAGCAGAGAGACAGAGAAAAGAGGAGGAGAGGAAGAGAGCACCATACAGAGGGAGAAAGAAAGTGAGAGAGAGAGAGCGAGAGAGAGTAAGAATGAGATGAGCAACTGGAGAGGGTTGAGAAAAAAGGCAGGAGACGTGGAGACGGCGAGGGGGAGGGTGCTTGTCTTTGGGAAATGGAAATCCTTTACAATCTAAAGTGGTTTCCTCTCGCTTCCTTCCTCCATCCCGCGCTCTGTGCCCTCTCCCTCCCCTGGAGCTCCCACGCTGCTAACTAGAAACTGTCAGTGTGTTTAAGATCGAGCTTACTGCAGAGCTAAGGACTTCACAAAGAGATCATGATGTTATCTCAGAGATCAAAGCTGATTTCTGCTTTCTTGCTCAAAGAAATGACATAATTAAAAAGCATTTCTGAGGGGATTATCATTTAATGTTTGTAGAAGTGACAAGCGTTAATGAAGCAGTAACCTCAGGAGTTAAAAAAAGTGTTGTCAATGTCGAAGTGCAACAAACTGCAGTTCTTTAAGTGTTCAAAGGCAAAGGAAAACCTTCCAAGATCAAACTGAGGTTTTCAGGTCTACTGGAAGTTGAACGTGGCCACAGCCTGGAACCAAAGACAGTCTTAAATTTCTTGTGCGAGGGGAAGACTTTATCATCAAGTGGTTTGACTATATCAAGGCAAGGATGTTTGAAGAATTGGCATAATTGGGTACGTAATTATTTTACTGACAGTGCTTAGCATTAATTACCTTAACTCTCCGATTTACAATATCTACATTCATCAAAAGTTAGTTGGGGTCAACATTTCCAATTTGTTACACCACCATCTTGGGCTCTCTTCATACATAATTGGATGAGGTCAGTGGTCCTTGTACTGCAACTGTTCTGAAGAAGATACGAACCAAGCCAATGACATTCTTCAACAGGAATTTGTTCTGAATTAAGAACAAAATCTAAAACAGCCAAGTGCACTCTTATGCATAATTGAATGCCAATATGTCAGAGTAAAATGACTGGATACCGTGCGTCAACTGGGCCTTTATATTATTGGACTGCATTTAAAGAGTGAGTCTATCCCAGCTGTCATTTTTCATGAGAGAAAAGAAAAAGAGTATCTAAACAGCCACGTCGGCATTTGAGAGCTGAGACAACATCTGTAAACAAACTTATCGAACACTGTCCCTGCTGACTGCAACAGGGGAAGACTTGATGTATTCACCTGTCTTTTTGTTCAAACCTCTCCCAGTCTCAACCTCTTGGTTTCCTCTCTTCAAACATTCCTGAAAAGAGGAAGCTGTCTGCTAAATCATCACTTTCAAGGGGTTTTCTTTCCTTTTTCTGTCGGCCCCAGGTTATTTTTACCCCCTCCACTCCTCCACTTCCGGGTGCCTCCTCCTCCTCCCACGAAACCACCCCTGCGTTTCCAGGAGAACTCTATGTGCCAATTTGTACTCTCTTAGTCACGCCAAGCACTTATCTTGTCCCCACTGACTGCCTCTGCAATCAAACCAACACTTATCCGGTTGTAAGGCATTCTAATGGTCGGCTGATAATGAAACTCCTTCGTTGTGAGTTAACAACGGGCTAAGAGATGTATGAAGTCTGCATCACCAGCAGTGAAAATGCTGACCTAGACACAGCCTGTAAAAAACGCCAGTACTGCAACAGCTGCAGCTGCATTCTTTGCATTAAATAATGAGCATAAATATAAATCTGGATGTCTGCATTCAGTTTGCTTTTTCAAACACACTCCCTGAGGTCTAACATTCATTAAAGCTTTGCCTGAGATATCTACTGTACTGACTGTAGGGTAAGATCTGATGCCAAGTATGCCCCTTCTATTTACCTGCAAACACACACACATACAAACACTAACTCACAAACACACACTTTTTCTTTTACTTGACTCAAAAGCACAGAAACGCCTTCAAAAAAGCCAAATAAAGGTTGTGAAGCATTTTCTCTTTCATAACAAAAATTAAAATTTTTGTTATAATAAAGAGCATTTGTCAAAAAACTGCCTTATGTTCTCTATCACACACACACACACACACACACACACACATACACACACACACACACACACACACACACACACACACACACACACACACACACACACACACACACACACACACACACACACACACACACACTTACTCTTACTCGTTTACCCCAAATAATCTTAATCATTTTAAATCAGAATCTGATTTAAAATGAACAAAGTACTCTTTCAATGAGATGACCCGATAAGGATCTGGTCTTTAAAAAATGTATAACATCTGACAGTGTGCTGACTTTTACTCACAATGAAGTCTTTATATGAGCACTGGTATCAGATTCCATTTGCTAAACATTTACTATCAATTTTATCTTTTGACATGTTGACCTCTGGATGTGAAGAAATGTGATGAAACTAAAGGTTCAAGACAACATCAGTCCTTCAGCTGTATGACGACACACCTGTAAGTTTTCACTGGCTGTTTATGACAGATTTGTTTTGGGGACAATCACTGATACAATCTTATCTTAAACTGATGTTTACATGGGAACATATGCACGATAAAGTATCACGTCATAGCACACAACTCAGAAATCTAAATCAGGCGTTTGCTCACAAGCAGTTCTTTTTGATACCAATATTATTGGTGGTCTTTCACTAAGAGTTGTTAATGTAAGAAAAACACAGAAAATTGCAACCTTAAAGGGACTGTGAGGACTTTCTAAGTGGTTTTGAAAAAGTCTCACTTCTAGATATCTGCCTGATCATAATCCACAATTTAAAATGAGATTATCAGCACCAATATAAATTATTTCTAAATGCTATTTCATAGCTTCCTGATCCGGTCAGACAGGAATGGATTGATTTACAGCACATTGAAGTCTCTATGACAACACCATGGCTGATAAAGTTTAGTAGTGAGAAGAGACATCTGAGTTTTTCTCTGCTGAAAATGATTTCTTGGATTAATTCAGTATTAATGGTGGACACTGGAGCTGAATTGTCACAGAAAAAGGACAGAGGAGCAGAAGGAAGCTGAGAGGGATAGCCTGGGCTAAAGGCTAAATCATGGGCCAAAGGCTAAAGCATGGGTTAAGCTGTTTGTGATAATGTTCATTCCAACCCACATGCAGAAGTTATACTGCAGTGATCTTAGCAAACTTGAGTCTGTCAATGAAAAGAAGAATTTGGTAGATGAAGAGGCCATAACGAGGATTCGCTAATGTTACATGTTAGCCTATGGATCCATCTCAGAGCAATGGGCTGCCAGAAGTGCTAAATATAGCCGGCTATTAAGCTATGGTACAAACGGACAAAGTTTGCTAGCTGTCACGTTCAAACAACAGTGCTGTGTAACCATTGATATACCTCATCTCGTGGTGTAAAAATTTGTCTTGAATAAAGAAAAGTAGTGTTAAAAAGAAGATCTGATCTCCATTAATTTCCAAACAAGCACACGCCTTTTTAAGAGTCATGTCATCACAACAGTGTGCGTGCAATTCCAGCCCAAAGGTGTCAGTGTAATCCACTTCAAACAGATATTCCTCACAGTCCCTTCAAAGCAGATGAAGAATTGCTTGTGTGATTTGTGAGTAAGCAACCCTCTTTGAAGTAATGTGGTTATAAAATAGAAGCAATCTTTCTAAAAAGAAGACGTGGCAAACACATTACATGAGGCTGCTGAATACTAAAGTTGCTACGAATCACCTTTTGTAACACTCCAACATGAATGACTGAATAAATAAGATAAAAATTCATTAGAAGTAAGAAAAACTGATAATTGTCAGTGAGATTTCAGTTTTTTTCCGACCTGGCTTTGCCTCTGCTGTCATGATGTCAGGAAGGGCATCTCCATGTGTTGTCAGGGTTTTAGTTGTGTTCAATTAGGTGGAGCCAAAGCAGATAATGGATCAGAGATGTTTGTTTAATTTGATGTTACTGCTCCAATAACATAAAAAGATGCAGGATAAGATCCAAAGTGAGAGGGAGATTCTGGAGGCGTAGAGCTCATAAATAATGATTTGAGAGGCAGGAACAATTTACTCAAGTAAAATTCTTCTCTAAAGTATAGCAGATGAAGTCTTCAAATCTGCATTAAGATCTTTGCAATCTGCATCAATCTAAAAGACTTTTCTGCAGTCATACGATTGATTGTGATTGGCTGATTACTGAGTGACTGTGCTGTTGTCCTAAAGCATGTCAGTGTACCTCTGAGTGCAGCCTCAGCAGAGGAGTAGCAATCACTGTGAACACATGCTCTTGCGTGCCTCTTCAAAAGCAGACGACTACAATCATATTGATTAGTGCTTTGTTCCGACCACTCCAACAATCAAGCAGACCCTCATCAGAAGACACTCGAGTGCGCCTCATTCACCACAGAGACAATTTGAAACACATTGTAGCTATCGTATGGTGTTCTCTGTTTGGGTTTGACTGATGACAGCAATGCCAACATATTGCTTTCAAAAGATGCTTGACTCTAAGTGTCATTAGGGCGCCATCCTGAAACCATCTTTGTAGTGAAGCAAAAGGAAAAAAAAGAAAAATCAAGGACTCCAGCGCTGCATCATTTAGATAGATTAAAGGAGGACATCCTTTGTGTGGTTGTCAATACTGATGGGTTGTATGTACACAGACCTGCTTTTCTAAATCTGGGGCAAACATGTGGGCTTTGTGCAACAGCACATCAGAAATGTTGCACAAGGTGAAGTAATTTGTTTAGTTTGATGTCACTCGCTTTGTTGGCAGGCACTTAGTCACACTATAAGAAACTTTGGGCATTGATTAATTGTAAATATGAAAAAAAGGACAAAAAACTGCTGTGCAAAAAATAAACATAACTCCTCCCCATCGTGCACTGATTGGTCTTTTTGTGAGCTGCCAAGTTTCATCAACTGCAAACCGATGTTTCCCAGACCCCAGTCCATATAAATCTGTTAGTGAAGCATTAGGCAAGTCAACCAAAGCCCTGCCACATGGGTTCAAACAGTGTCTCTCTTACCTTTACATTGATTGGTGTTCTTGTCCAGGATGGCTTTTGTTGAAACAATCTTCCCAAATCTGTAAAAGAAAAACAATAAAACATCAAGACAAGCTGCTATTTTTATAACACAGAACAGATTTGATTGTTTGAAAAAAAAAAAATAATAATTTTGAGCCTAGCTGCATGGCTCAAAGGTGGCAAAACAGACTGATCTGTCGGTAAAGAGTGTGCATATGTTACATAGGTGAAGAGTGAAAAAAAAAGATGGAGAAGAAGAATATAAGCCCACTGCTTTTTATGAGCCATTCTCTATATATGGGTGAGGCCCCCGTCTTTAGTCCAGACTTTGCTGTTTGCTGAACTTCCTGTGGTACTGAGAAAGTTTACAGAATCATACTTTTCTTGCTAATGTTGGCTGTCGGTCAGTTATTTTGTTTTCCATTGCTTTGGTTTGGATCGAAATAATTTATTAATTTATGGTGGTTTGTCAGCAAATGATAAACAGACCTGGCATGAGTTTTCAGGACTGGTGCCCGGACTCTTCAAAAGGTTCATGCTGGTGGATTTGAAGAAAAATCCCCTCCAACAATCGCTGATTGGATTGTTGTTGCTACACAAATTTGATAATACGCTAATGTTAGCTTTATGTAATGCTTAACTGGGAGACTGAATGCAGATTTTTTTTTTCTTCTCACAAGCCAGCAAGAATAGCATTAACATTCGGCTCTTGTGCCTTAAGTTAGGTACATACTGCAAGATGACTGAGACAACTTTGGGCCCAATAACCCCAATAACAGACAAAAGTCAGCAAAAGTTTTTCTTGTGCCGTGGTGTGTGGAGGTTGGGTGATTTTACAACTCTGAATGTACTAATAAAAAGTAAAGTTAACAATAGTAAACAGAGGTTATTTAAGAGGTCAGAAATGGAGGAACAACTTTTAAATTTGTGGCAGCAAAGTGAATGGTTCAGAAGTAAGTCTGTACAACAACAACAACAAAAAAATGGAGTTTAAGGTTTTGACACTGGCCTCTGATGTCGGTGAATGTTTATCTTTAATCATGTGGGGCTACTGTCATATTTTCAATGCCTGTTGAGATCTGATGAATCTGTGAGCTAGGCTTAAGCTGAAAGGAGCAGAGATAAATTCATGCAATCTCACTTCCACTAAAACAGGGAAACATGGTCAATGTTGAAATAAGTTTTTATCAAAGGATTGATTCTTTTTTAGACAGAAACAGTAGTTAAACTTTACAACAAACCTAAAATCACATGGGTGCAAAGCCACAGATCATAGCTTCAATCTTCAGATTCAGGTGCAAGCCGTTTCATGTTTGAATTTGTGGTGATGAAGTAACCAATACAGCACAGTTAAACTATGAAACAGTCTTACAATAGTTGTCCCCGTGATACTCCACCAGGCTTCTGTCAGAGTTGCCATTTTTCAACCCGTAGGCCTCAGAACATAGACGCTCCCATGCCCTAAATGATGATAATAGCCAGACTGCAGCACCCAGTTCTGCTTGCAGGCACTACAAAAGAAAAAGACAACCTCAATACTTCTTTCTACCTGCCCTTCCTGACAACTATCCCTTTTTTCCACAGTTTTATTGGCTTGCTCTCATTGTTACGTTTCACACCTCTGCCTCTATCTCTGTCTTTTTCCCCTTATTTTCCACCTCTGTCCCATTTCTACACCACAGCTCTCGGTTTCTGAAAAACTTAATAATGTTTCTTATCAGCCCAGTCTTTTAGTCCTCCTGGAAAGAGAAGAGTAAGAAACAGAAAGAAAACTGAGAAAGAGGCCGAGAAGAGAAAATAAGGACAGATAGGAGGGAGTGGGAGTGAAAGAGTCAGACAGAAATCTTGGATGGTGGAGATCAACCTGGATCCCTGCCTGGATCTATGGATGAGACTTTTTTAATTAATGGTATAACACTGCTGCACAATGACTGACTGGCTGCCTGAGTGACTATCAAACAGATTGACAGACTGACAAGCTGGCTAGCAGACTTGCTGATGGCCACAGGTGAAGGATGGACGTGCATTCACTCATCCTTTTAAGAGGAAAAAAAAACAGGAGACAACAAGACGAGAGACAGACACGATAGAGAAACTAGCTGGAAGATACAGTGTGGGAGTCAGCGAGCTGAAAGAGTGAAAAACGTGAGGGAAGGAGGAGGTGGGAGGGAGAGGGAGAGACTTGGAGGAATGAGGAATAGACGAGGAGAGGGAGAGCAGTCAGTCAAAAGATAAAAAGAGACACCGAAGGCGAGGAGGAAGCGCAGTAGTCAGGGAGCGATCGGGAGATAGTAAGAGGTGTTTAATAAAGAAGAGATCATTTAGCTGTCACCATCAGGAGAGTCTCTGTCAGCCGACTGCTTCTGTCAGCCAGGAGAAGAGAAAAGAAGAGAAGAGAGACTCGCCCGCCTGACAGCCGCACATCAAACTCTATTGGGACAAGAGACTTTAGAAAGAAAGACGTTTAAAAAAGGCTTTAAAAGGCCGCTATCACGCATAACACAACAGCCGAGCATCATATGATCTCCAAATTGGTAGTGAGAGAAAATTACCACTTTTGGGTAACGCTCAATTTTCACACATTTTACTGCAATCTGAGGTACTTTTGGTGTATTAACAAATGCAGTGATTGTGACAGGCTGAAATCAAACCAAATGTTTGCCGGGTGTTTTTCTTTTTTTCTTTTTTTTTTCCTCCACAAAGTCACGGCTGGTGGTAAACAAGGTCTTTGGCCTGCGGTTTGGGGAGGAATCCAACCATTGCAGATGTAGAAAACACTGAAAAAAAAAAGGTAGGACTAATCGCCCACACACAAAGACAAACACACATGTGGACACACACGCGAGGCAGCATCTTAGATCATGAAAAAAGAAATACACCAAAGGGGTAATCACACACATTACACACGCCATCTGGCAATATGCAGCTCTTTGTTGATTTCTGCCTCTGTGTGATTCAAACTACGTACATGTGTGTGTGTGTGTGTGTGTGTGTGTGTGTGTGTTAATGTGCCTGGACACATCTGAGCATTCAGATCCTTGTGTGGGTGTGATTTTTTTGCAGTTGC
The DNA here is from genome assembly GCA_030710495.1 of Labroides dimidiatus. NCBI lineage: Eukaryota > Metazoa > Chordata > Actinopteri > Labriformes > Labridae > Labroides > Labroides dimidiatus. Next base: position 24,106,273 of record CM061148.1, on the reverse strand, counting down.
GTGTTAGTGTCTGTGTTTTGTGTGTTTGTGTTTGTGGAATGACAAAGATCTCATGCACCGTCAATGTTTTGGCAGGTTGTTTTTTCCCAGCAAGAGAAGTGAAACAATCCCAGACTGTTTGTTCGTTTGTGAAAAAGAAAGAGAGAGTAAGAGAGAGAAAGCGTCAGAGCGAGGGAAATACATACCAAAAGAGCTGTACCTGAGTGACAAGTTATGAATCTTTAAAAAAAAAAAAAACAGTTGCCATTTATTTATTTATTTATTTATTTCGCAAAGTGGAAAACAAATACAGAGCGTGCTCAGTGTGCAGCTGCTGCGTTTGTGTCATCTTCAGATCGACGTGTGTGAAGTCCAAGTGTGACTCCACCGTTTCTTCTTTAGCCAGACAGAAAAACAGGAAAAGAGTTGGGACAGATGACGACATGGCCTTGTGGAAATGTCAGATTACAACAACATTGCACTTTCCAAAGTAGTGTCTCACCCTAGAGGGTTTTTTTTTCTTCGCTGCTTCAAAATTCCCTTTTACCCAGATAGCCACAACAATCTGCATTTGTGCTGCAGAAATGGATGGAGGTATTGATAATAGATCAGATGATGAAGTCAGGAGGTTGAAGAGAGTGCAGAGTGTCCTGTTCTGTCCCAACTGGAGCCTTTTCATTGATTCCAGCAGCCGGGAACGAATTGAAAATAAAAGCAACCTGAGCTTGACCCCAACAGGCGCGACACATGAAACGCTCATAAAAACTACTCAAATACTAAAAAGCTGTCACCGAACAGGATCTGAGAATGTCATTTGTTTCTATTGTATGTTCATTACGAGCAAAGAGGGACAAATGGGACAGAAGACTGAAGCAAGTGCAAAGTGATTTTTTCCAACAAGTTTAACAAAGTGATCCAGATACAGCTAGTATGGGAGCTCAATGAGCAACGTTTATTTTCTTGTCCCTGAAATGTAAATATAGGGATTCTTGTGCTGTATTTTTCATCATTAAGGGACTGAATGTTTATTTCTATCTCCTGAGAAATTCCACTGCGTGCATTTTCATTTAAACCCATTCAATACTGCAACTTTTTACAATACTGCAACCAAACAGAGGCCTGTCCCAGGGGTGCCATCCTATAACCTCTGACTTTAAATGCTCTCTTTCTTGGTTCTTTGTCCTGCAGATTTTTAAGGTTCATCAAGACAACAAAAAAGTTGAGCACTGAGGATGAATCTGCATGATAATTTTCAGAAAAGTTTGTACTAATTTGGTCTATTTGTGTGTGTGTGTGTGTGTGTGTGTGTGTGTGTGTGTGTGTGTGTGTGTGTGTGTGTGCGTGCGTGCGTGCGCATATAACATGCCCTCCTTCCCAAAGTTGGACCACGTCAGTAAATTTTAGACATACCCCTGAATATAGGCCAGAAACCCCGATTTCCTAACCTATTGATTCCACAGCAAGCATGTGGGTCACGTTCCACCAGCACCACAGATCTGTTCTGTGTGATGACACACCCTGCCACACTCATGGCCTGGTGGATAGCATAACAAGGAAACAAGGAGACATAATGCAGATTTGCTGGAACCTTAACAATTCATGAACCTGGATCACCACAGTTGAACAGTACGACTGCAATTTAGCTTCCCACATTGACCGTAACGTCAGAGAAAAAGTACAGTTTTTCAGCATCTTATCTCTTACTGCTACATATCATTGCCACAATTCACTATCGGTTAAAAAAGTTGTTTCTATATTTGTTTCAATATAAAGAAGCTCTACTCCAGCCTAAGGAATATTTACAAACCTTTAAGAGAATATTGCAGGTTACATTCTTTTGTGAATTAACACTTAGCATTGTCTGATAATGGCTATAGAATAAGTCAGTCATTGTCTTTCTGTTATATAACACACGCAAATAGAGGAAAAAGTGGCTGTTTTCAGTATAGCTGTTTAGAATGGTCTATTTTTCAACATGGCGTCATATGACGTAGCAAAGGGGACTCGTGTTCTCTGACTCGGCTTTGATCCAGTGTTCATAATGGGTGGTAATGAGTAAGGCTGAACAATTAATCAAATTTAAATCGACATCGCAATGAAAAAGAATGCAATTTTCAAATCCTAAAGGCTGAAATTTAGAAAAAAAATGTTTCATGAACACAGGCGCAACCTTCCGTGACATACATGCAGTAAGTGGTGGTAATGCACCATTCAGCTGGTTTACCAACGACCAAAAATATCCTGCGTGCAAGCGGGGGATGAAGAAAACCACTTCAGCCGCACTAAGTATTGATTTGTTGTGTTGTGTTGTGTTGTTGTTGACATCTTTAAAAATGACCTCAGCAGAACAACGAGAGAGGACATAGAAGAGGAGACTTAGGTGTCAAAGAGGAATAGCACGTTGGTTGTCCGGACCTGTTTTGGATTTTCGAAAGAAGATGTGACACAGCGTAAGATATTAGCTACTGTAGCTACAACAAGGGGCGACACTACAAACCTGTTCCGGGATTTCAGAAAGCCCCTCAAGGACATGTAAGACAACTGCATGGCTAAAACCTGAACCACCAAGGAAAGAACTGTTTACAGTGTCCTCTGTCGTGTTGGTCATACTAGAGAATGATTTATTGCTTGTGACGAGTGAATAATGCAGAGGATAACCCCCCCCCCCCCCAAAAAAAAAAAAAAAAAAAATCAAATCCCAATATTGCTAAATCACAATCCTTATATTGCTCCAAAAAAACTCAATTAAATTGTTGTCCAAAATCGTTCAGCCCCAGTAATGAGTGAGAGCGGCGTTTTGGAACGTGCTTATTGTGTTTCTTTCAGTTTATTATATTTAATTTGTCCATTCATTAAGATGGTTAAATATTGCATTTGTGCTGGATGCAGAGACACTAACTCGACAGGACATTGAGTCCACCCCTCCCCCAATAGGAAGGAAAATAGAGCTAGCTTTCTTAACTTTATTTTTGCCTCATAGAAGTGCTACAAAGCCCTGAAGAGCAGTACAAAGACTGGGACAGCAGATCTTTCAACAGCATCAGTGGGGTTGGGAGTAGTGGTACAGGGGTCTGCCTGAACGACTGGCTTTCACTCACAATTCTTTTAGGACCAGCGATGTGTTTCCTTCATCACATAAAACTCTTCAGAATTACTGCCAAAGCGGGTCTTTTTTTTCCTCCTCCAAGAAAAGTGATTCATAAAGGAGAAAAAAAGGCCTCCTGAAACTGGCAGTATATTCCAACTGTTGAGATTTAAGGAGGAAAGTCAAGACTTAAAGTTTGATCACATTTTTTGCAGTTTTGACAATCTATCTGAGCGACACTGCTGTTTGTATGAAATGTTGATGACAGTCCTCAGAGGCTCCTCTCAGCATCAGATCTGTTTTCATCCCCTTGAAGGAGCACTGTTTGATGTCACACATCTCCTCAGGATATCTGGGAGTTATATATACATAATATATATGTCCACATCGCTGAGTGGTGTGTGTCCTGTATTAGTGTGCATCTCAGAGAAACACGCAGGTTGATCTCTGTGTGGGGTATCTCCTAATTAGGGATCCAGTGCAGCTGTTTTGTCTCTTGCATGTCCCTTATTTCCCCCCCTCTCTGACAGTTAAGACTCAGACAAACACAGAGGGAGGACTGAGCAAGTGCAGCGCTTCAGAAGTCCTTGAATTCAATCTCCATATGTAGATGCTCAGGCTCTATAAAGAAATGGAGTCTCAGAGTTTCCACGATGAAAAAGAAATGTGCTGTGAATTCAGAGGACGGCTCGGTGTTACTGAAGCATTACGTTTACCCACCAGGTGTCTTTCTATGAAGTTTAAAGCCAGTCAGTCAAGCTGGTAAGGTAGTGCATTCAGAAACTGATCTATAACCTCAAATCTATATTTATTTATAACCTCATTTTCTCTTCATCTGATAACACCGAAGTATGAATATTGCTGCACCATTTACGAGACTAAATATAGGAATTTTGTTCACATAATTACAGTGAAACTACAACTGACCTCACAGAGTGTTGGCAAAACAACTGCTGACCCTATAGAGACCAAGTCATGCTGGAAAAAAAACTATAACTGACACCAGAAAAAAGAAATAGAAGAGACGTGCATCACAACATTACTGTCCAAAAGGTGTTTCTATTGTTTCACTTGGATGCACACAAAAAAGAGACCAAAATTAACAGAAGACATAAATACAGAAAAAAAACATACAGCCTTTAGCTCATGAGGCTCATTTTTAAAGACAGGTTATCAATTTTTTTTCTTCACAATATATTTATATATTTATACATTATACAATATTTGGGGTCCAGAAGTTACGTCACTTCTCAGCTGACAGTTTTACTCTCTCGGATGAGTAAGAATTAATTCTTTGCATCAGTGACAATAACAGTTTTGTAAGGTAAGTCTGACCCAGACATTCTGACCATCTTAGTTTAACACAATGGAACACCAAGGCTGACAGCAATTCTATGTTCACTGACACACTGACTTGATTTGAAGCATTGATAAAAGTTTTTTTGGCCTTTTTTGGTTAAATATAGCTTTTTTCTTTTTATTTTCTCTTTTTGGTCCAAACAAATCTTCAATATTTTCAAAGCATATTCCAAAATATCACGGAAATTGAAAGGGCATACCAAAAAAACAAAACAAAAAAAAACAGTCAGTCATTAAGGGGAAATAGGACCAGTTTGTCGGTTTATAAGATAGCTGTCACTCCACAGAAATAAAATTGACACCTTTCACAAATATTACTCTACCATCAGGCATCCACCCAGGAGGGAAAAAAACAGCCTGAGCTGTTTTGCTCGGATTAACTCATGTCCTCTGGGTTTTAATGTTTAAACTGTCAAATAATTAAAAACGGAACTTATCTCTGAAACATTAGAAAACACATTTCCAGAGAGACCTGGAGAGCAAGTTTCACATCAATCATCTGCCACCAAAACACCAGATTTGTGAAATGTGCATTTTCATGAGCCACTCTGTCATTTCAGGCTAGGTTTTAGTTCCATTATGCAGCCGCTAATAAACACAGGACCATGAACTTATTCAGTGTTTAATTTCATCTTCTGTGATTTCTCTTTTGACTAGCTTTAAAAGGGGAAAACTCATCTTTGACTTTATAACGGCAATTTTATGATGGACGGACGGACAGACGGATGGAAGGACAGACAGACAGACAGACAGACAGACAGACAGGTGGATGGATGGATGGGTGGGTGGATGGATGGATGGATGGATGGATGGATGGATGGATGGATGGATGGATGGATGGATGGATGGATGGATGGATGGATGGATGGATAGATAGATAGATAGATAGATAGATAGATAGATAGATAGATAGATAGATAGATAGATAGATAGATAGATAGATAGAGTGAGAAAGAGAGAGATGCCAACAAGTGTGATTGAAGGCGACAAGTGAGCAAGCGAGAGAGAGAGAGAGAGAGAGAAGGAAAATTGCCCTTGTGCTGGTCTTTACATTCGCCTCACGTTCGTCTCTGTCCCCAGACGTTAAAAGTGTGTCCATAGTTTGGGCGACCGGGGGAGTGATTGGAAATGTCAGCTGACAACAGCACTTTTCACTGACACTCTGAGAACTGGCACAGAGACAGAGCGAGAAAGGGGGAAGGCATAGGGGAGGAGGAGAGAGAGAAAGGGATGGGGGAAGAAATGAAGAGCATGACAGAATGGGAAGGGAGAGGATGGAGCTTGTGGGCGGCCGGGCACTGAGAGAAAAAAGCAACGCTTGGTAACAATGAGGAAGAGGATGACATTGATCTAAAAGACGGTGTGTGTGTGTGTGTGTGTGTGTGTGGGAGTGTGTGTCACTGTCGAGGGACTGTCCTTCCGTTATCCATTGTAACAGTGTGCATGAATGAAAAGCCTGTTTGTGTGTGTTTGTGCGTGTGTCGTGTCAGTGAGTGACAGGAAACTGCCACTCAGTCTATTTCTGAAAGCCGTAGAGAGTTGGAGACCCAACGCAAAGACCGCTGCCCAACAGCACACACACATGGCCCCCCTCCCCTGCTGACCTTTCCTAAATGTTACTGGGCACTTGGCACACTGACGGGGCGTCTAATGAAAGTTTTATTGGCCCCCATTTTTCACCCTGTATTTCCAGAGCGCCTCCAGGGCTCAGCTGAAATACAACGGGCTTGAACTGCAGCTGACACGCAGAAGGACGAGGTATGGTGGATGAGTGTGAGTGAGTGTTTGTTCAAAGTCTGCTTTAGTCCTCACATTTTATTCTGATTCGCCACAGTCTCTATGCTAAGACTGCTTAAATCAATTATAACTGTGGATGACTTCATTAACATCACCAACCTGCTGAATATTTAGTTTAAAAGCATTCTCCAGTCACCGGTGATAAGATTAGGAAAGAACTGAAGGCAGACAGAATCCTCACTGAGAGAGATGTTTTATCTTTGCATTAATTCTTTGTGGTCTCTGTTTGGCTCGGTTAGGACACTTGGTCAACTTTAAACACAAACACAGAGAAAGAAAACAGTGTGAGAGGCCATAAACTGCAGATGACACCATAGTTTAAGGATCATCGGGAAAAGCTCCACAACCACATTAGTACTTGAACATTATCGTCAAAGGTCTTACTCTGAGAGTGCACCAACCCACAAATGCAGCATTAACTTACTGCTTACAGCATTAGTAAGCTGAGCTATGAGTGCTCGTACAGAGAAAAGTAGCTCTGCTCTTAAATTGTGAGCTTTATTTACAGACAAATTGCTATCTGTAGTTAGCAGACTATTGAGCTAGCTTACTTAAAGGACTTGGTTCTGTTGGCTGATTGGATTCACCTGCATGTTCCCTGTTAGTTAGACTTATAGTCAGGTCTACACATTCACCAGCAGCAGAAACATTATAGGCATCAAGTGTTACACAGAAGCAGATAGTTTGTGAGAAATGAACTGATATCATTTTTGCTGGACAAATGTTTTTAAGTTAATTCATTGAAAGAAGTAAACCGCCTTTGGTTTGATCAAAACTCTGAAGTTCGACACAAACCCCCAAAAATCTCATGTTCTTTTTGTATCCTGTACAATAGACAACAATTCTACCTATAATCTAATGTAATCTATCAAATGAATAACAGATGCTCTAGATGTCCTACTCTGTCCCTTTAAGAGCTTAAGAATTAAGTCAAACTATCAACCAAAGTAAAGCATAAACTCTTGATGTCAGTGTTTTTTTTTTAGCAGAGATCAACTTTAAATCTGTTAGGAAAACCTTTTTTTCAGAAGATTGAAACGAACATCAGAAAGGGATTTTCTCATGTATGAAACAGCTGCTGATATCACATAATGTGCCTTTCATCAGCCCCATCCCACTTGTTCAATAAAGCTTTTACTTAAATGTTTAGAGGATTGTTAATTATTGTCATTTCAAGTTCTACAGATTTCCCTCGACAGCCTTCAACACAATGCAATTTCATTTTCCATTCAGCCTTATTTTAATACAACTACTGCTCCAATGCTCTAAAGTATTAATGACTTTAAACAAGACTGTGCTTAAACTGTTATCATAGCTGCTAAAGATTGAGGATTTCCATATTCTGCTGATGTACAGAAGGATGTGTGTGTCTGTCCTCCAGCAGCATGTGTGTGTGTGTATGACCCAGACTAGAAGGGAGCGGATGGGTTAGGCCCAGCTGGGTTGTGTTTTTTCCTCTGAGGAAGCAGGGGGAGGAACACAGAGGTCAAGAGCAAACTGTTGATACTCATTATACACTGCTGTTGAACTCACGCAAAACTAATTACAGCAAGCTGAGATGAACAGAGCTGCAGTAAACTGAGCTCAGCTGCAGCCTGAAGGATGCATGTGCAGAGCGAGAGCAGAGTCAGATTGAGGGGAAAATGTTCAAACTTACGGCTGGCAGAGTTTAATGAGGTCCTGGTCTGTGGTGGCAGGCGGTAGTCCTCTGATGTACAGGTTGGTCTTACTGAGCTGCTCCACTAACCCTCCTCCATGTCCTCCTCCTCCTCCACCCCCACCTCCACCACCTCCTCCTCCTCCTCCAGTAGTGCCAGGGCTGGGTGGAGCCATAGGCGGAGGGGGAGGAGCATAAGACTGCTGCAGAGACAAAGACAGAAAAGGAAAGCAAAGGTCACTTCAGGTCACAACATAAAAAATACATTTTTTGCCCTTTTCGGAGCCGTTATTATCAAAACTGGAACAAAAGTTATTTTTCCTTCCTTCCTCCGCCCCTTTCCATCAGACAGCTCATCATTTGTTTAGCAAATTCACATCCTTTTAAATAATCTCTTCCTGCATCAAGTCCCCGCACAAACATCTTGATTTAACTGGAGGCACATTAAGTGGAGGAAGCAGGATATGTGTAATTGGTGGTGCTCATTATGATTATGGTTTCAGGTTTTATAAGAGGAGCTTATATCGACTATAATGACAGGCTTTGCTGCAGCAGCTCTACGCGACACGTACCCGTTTCAAACACATTCACACATTGATGTCAGAGGGTTTGCAGTGCCAAGTTAACAAACAGAAACTAATCTTATCATCCACAGAGGTTCATGGCACAAAAGCTTTGGCAGGAATTTGGGGCTTTTTGGCTCAGTCCCAATCTCTACCCTCAAGCATGAGCACTGAACCCTTATGTACTGCGGTGGTACTGGGTACACAGTGAGTGAATGTGTCAGCCTGTGGGGGCTTCAGTCGGTATAAAAATGAGGCAGATAAAGCACGAGATGAACTGTTGTGACATCACATGTTGCCTGTGAACCACATCTCGCAGTACTATGTTTATATAATTGTTGCAAACTAACACAAATCAGGAATGGCATTAATGTTCGTATTTTTTTGGGGAAATATTGAAATCAGTTTTCTTGGGCTCAACTTAACCAATTATATGTCCAAGTAATTCTGAGGTGAGTGTTGTGAATATGACCATTTTACTGCTCCTGTCTGCGTCAAAGCCTCCCTGATCTGAAATCATAAATTTTAAACATGTTTAGTTTTTATGATTCCTGGTCGGGCTGCCTCAGACGAAATAACTGCAATAACCTGCAATAAAATGAGAGGAGCAGACTGAGAAGTGTCATCAACCATCCTGGCAGTGAAACCAAGTTGAAAATTTAAAAAAAAAGCCCACAAGCCTGGGGCGTTATTTGTCTATTTTCTTTTCCTCTTTTTTGTTGCTGCATGACAGAACATGATGACCAGATGCCGATGTGGATCCCCCTCCATGTTTTTCATTATCTTTTGAAGTCCCGTTGAATCATGAAAACTTTTATGAGATCTCATTATTATAAATCGGAATCATGACAAAACAGTAAAGTGTGTGTTTCTATGGAATAGTCTGGTGTGTATCATCCAAGGTTTGTCAAGTCTGAACTGTTTTAATGTGTGCGGATTCAAACAGTTGTGAAATTGGAAGATCCAGGATATGACATCAAAGGTACAGCCAATAAGCCACAGTGTAATCTGTTTTTAACGTGATCGTCCCAATGACGATAAAGATGATATAAATGACATCACCTCTCACTACTCACATGAGGTTTCCTGATGCTCACCCTGACTTTACTTTACAAACATTTAGACTGCCTGCAGCTGAGGAGTGGTTGACTAAGTGTACAGCCACTGTGGCCTCGGTGTGACTTTTAACAGTTAAGTCCTAAATCCAAATTTGAAAAAGTCACAACAGCTGTCTGAAAAAGGACACTTCCACCAAAACAACCCCCAAAACATTTCCTATACTTGTTTTCCAATGACATCTTGAACAAGCACACAATAGAAAATCTGCTTTTGCCAGGTTTGTCACCGACTTAACACCCCTGATCTCCTTACATCGCAGTACTGTCAACTTAATCTAAAACCACTAAAACCACACAACACTGTGTTGGACACTCTTCCTGTGCTTTTGGAAGTTTGTCAAGCATCTCATTATTGGTGCATTAACTAGGTCGTCCAATGTTTAATCCCTGCCTGCACCTTTTATTGCCCTAAACATTTCCCATCAGCTTCCACCGTCCAATTACACAGCTCAATGCTGACTTAATGACTTAATGAAATGACCATTTCTGGCAGGAGGGAAAGACAGTGTGTAGAATAATTAGTGTTTGAAGCTTACAGTTTCAGAGAACAGACCACCTCCTGCTTACATGCTGCCTTAAAGACACACTATTAGGTTAAGTTTGGAGGAAGTATAAACAAGCCAGATGGCTCTTGTGAAAACAGCATTCAAAACACTGTCTTGATGTTTGGAGCAAAACAGCCACAAAGAAATCTGGTCTCAGCATCAGTCCCACTGTCGGGAGCTGATTGGAGCAATTTCAAGACCTCGCTGCTCTGAGATGATCACTGGCTGGTTTTACTGTTTGCAACAATGAGCAGTGAGAGAGAGACGGGGGGAGAAACAGGAGAGAGAGGCAGTGTACATGCTTGGATCTATACTGTATTTAGCGGATGTTTGCGCATGTGAGTACACAAGAGCTATAGTGCGTGTGTCAGCTTGTGCGTCTGAGCCAGTGTTTGCGATAATGACAGGTTGTCACCACACAGGGATGTGGAGCTGCAGCCAGCACCGATATTAATCCATTACCTGTACTTCCCTCCACTGCCAGACAATCCCTGACACACACACACACACATTCACACAGATACAAGCCCGCTGACAGCTGAGAGAGACTGTGCTAACAGGATTCTGCACATGCAGCAGCAGACATGTAGCAGTAAGAGGAGACAGTGTCTGTGGAGTAGTGTCATTTACAGGCTAGTGCCTTACTCCAGCAGCACAGAGTGAGCCCACACGCTTTAACCGAAAAAAAATGGACAAATAGAGGAATAAATAAAAGACTACACTTAGTAATACTTCATAATAACAGCTGTGACAAATACTACTCCACATTGCAAGTGTCTCCCATAAACCAGTTTATTTGCAGTGAGTGTTTGTTTTTTCCAAAATATCACAAACTCCCTCCTGTTTTAACAATTGTCAGTGATCTCTCATGGTCAAATAATCTTAACCAAATAACTGATAAACAACTGAGATAGTCAACAAGGACGACACAGCCAATCATTCCTACAATCAGTTAATGATTCGGGCCAGTTATCAAGTAAAATATTTAGTTTTCCTGTCTTAGCCAAATGAAAAAAAAAAAAAAAAAACATTTTTTTTTTTTTTGTGGAACTGCCAAAACAAGAAATTCTTCAATGATATTGTGATTCGCATATTTTCTTACATTTTATAAATCAAATTATTTAGATGGATATTATTAAATTGATTAAAGATACATGATGATTTTTTTGCACGTATCAAGAGCCCTGAATCTAAACTAAAGCTGGCGATGAACCGCAATTTCATAAAAAATCATAATAGCAAAAATATGATGGCCATGTTTTGCGTATTACACGGAGGTCTGGGCCTGTGTTTTCACAACATTTTGTGCAGGCTGATGAAGCTCAGGCTAGCTCTGCTACCCTCAGATGAATTTTAGTGGTTAAAACAAGCTCCCTCTTGGATTTATTTTGGATGAACATGTTGGAAACACAAATTGTGTGTAAATGATAAAGAACAGGAGATGTGAGTTTTAGCCATTATCCACACTATTAAACATTTGTTAATTGAACATCACATATTTTCTCATACAGTGCAGGCTTGAACAAGACCAAGAATCAAAACAGCATCAGTTTTCAACACAATGGGGGGACTAACACAGGGATGCAAAATGAATAGATACTCCTGCTGTTTGCTGGATGATCACTGTGATGAAAGATAAAAACATAACTGCTGCAATAGCTTCACAGAGTTTGGTTGAACCCTGTCAGATACTGTAATGCAAGCAGTTAGGCTGCTCTGTTCTAAAAAGAAAACCTACTGGCAGCTCTGGAGACACTAAAAACGTTGTGCATCATCATGGTCTCCTGAGGATAATCCAATAGGTTACTTAGACTTCCTTTCATCATAAAATAAATCACCACAATCACATAATGAGTGAAAGAAAACATTACTCCCTTATTGTGAAACAAATTCTTCTTTGAGCTAAATTCTCATTTGCTAGAAAAAAAAAACAATCTTTGAGCCAAGCCTCAAACACCTCCAGAGAAGCTGCTCATTGACCAGCAGTGTTGGCTTGTACTGTGAAATGTGTGCGTGTGTTTGCATGTCGTGCCTGTGATCATGATGAAAACCTCACGACTTCAAAGCCTGAACGGTGCAGATTCAATACAAGCCTTAAACAATGGTTTTGTTTCCACAGCACCTATGAAAAATAACAGATACGTATTTGAAGGGGACACAAATGAAAGACGTAGGCTTCATATTTGAAAGAAATATTACTGGAATAAAAGCTTCACATGGTTTGAAGAAGACACATTGCACACATGCTACACTTATGACCACAATGGTGGCACATAGAATGTATATACACACACACATAAACAGACAGGCAGACTATACCCACCCACACACACACTGTTCCCCTTATCTGTATGTATTCATCTCATTGTATCATTATTTAGAGCAGAAAACAGCCTCTCTCCACTCTGACACACACACACACACACACACACACAAACACACTCAGACGTCCAGGTATGCACGTATACACAAAGCCTCTCTAGCAGACACAACACACACACACACACACACACACACACCTGATCAAAGGCCTGGCCCGGGAAACCTCTTTCAGCCAATTTGTGCAGCTGTCAGGGTCGAGCCGATAGTGAGCTGTGTATGTAACGTGTCAGGGACTGTGATAGGGAAATCCTTTGAAACATTGAAATCTCTTTCTCTCTTTGGCAACCACGCTCTCTCCTCTCTTCAACCTCTCGCTCACTGTCAAATTCAACTCCCCCATCGCTCAATCTATCGCTCTCTTCACCTCCAATCCCTCCATTTCCCACAACCTAGCTCTCCATTTCTCCCTCCCCGCTCCTTTCTTTCTCCAGTGTCTGTCTCTTTTAAGGATTACTGTGCAGTCGGAGTGTGTAGACTGAAGGCTGCCTCTCAGCTGGTATTGTTGACACACTTAGTACAGTGGAGCAGCTCTCGCAGTGGGAGAACGGCTCAGAGGCAGCGACACAAACTGTCAGACAAAGCAAACACATTTAACGTGTTTTTCACGCATGGCTGAGTCTGTGAACAGTGATATATCCCAAATCAACTCTACAAGGTGTCATGTATGTGCATACAATAAGTAACAAATATTTGATAATACAGCCATCTATGGTGAGAACATAATTTGCACACCTTATGAGTAAAACAGTGCAACAACATGACAAATATACATATTTTAGAGAACTTAAAACTGACACTTTAGCATTGCTTTGTAATCATGAAATCACAACATTTCATATTTCTTTCTTTTTTTGTTTACATTGATATCATTCCAGCATTTATTGATTCTCCTTGTTATTGAAACAGTTACCACGAACATTTGCCTTCCCGCAGAGGACGGTATAACATTAAAGACCAAGTTTACTTTGGTTAACTCGTCCATACTAAGCTCTAGTCCTGAACTGTCCTTTATCTATGCCATTTCTCAAAACTATCAGTAGTAATGTCAGTTGCACCCTCACCCTAATATTAAGGTCAGACTAATAATAGTGAAGGTTTGTTTTGTTTGTTGGTAATGCAATGTGCTAACAATGCTAACATTCTGATATCATTGTCTCAAGATCCAAAATATTATACTGTTCAATTAAATCAACTATCATTATAAAATTGGACAGATTTGTAAACATATGGCTTGAACTTATGACTTCAATACAGTTGAGAAAATCGTCACCCAAAAGCAGCCCTTCTGGGTGACAACAAAACACTCTCAGAAGTCTGTGGGTAAACATGTACACACACTTGAGGGTATCGTCTATTGAAAGCCCTTTTTGTCCTCGAAGTTTTCTGTGTCCTGAAGAATAAGCTTCTCCTTAAAAGCACTGAAATGGGCTACAACTGACCCCCTACACACACTCAAGTAAAGTCCCATATACAAACAGCTCAGTTCTTTCCAGAGTTCTGCTAAAGCAGGGTGACCTCGCTAAGGTCAGGTTTCCTCTCTTATTTCCAGCAAAAGCGATTTTCTGTACCACTTACTGAGGCTGGGTGTGCATCAGTGTGCTGCTGTTTTATCAGTGCACATTGATCTTCCTCTGAGCAACAAAAACATGAAAGACAGACAGAAAGGCACACATCAAGTGTTAGGCAGAAACACTGTTTCTGTTTGCACCAAAGCTGTTCTATACATTTATTATGGCTCATATCAAGCGACATACCCCTGAGAGGAAACTGGACATGATGCAACACAAAGTTTCACATTCATGTGGGCGTGAAAGCTACAGGACTGTATTGAATGACTCCAATATAGATACAGGAATGGGACAACTCTTTGAGTGAAGGAAGAGAGTAAAGCTTGGTTTATGCTTGACCTATGCGTAAGGTTGGAAAATGTTTCGCACACATCCGAAAATTTCTAACTCCTGTGCAGACCAACAGGAGCTCCTAGTGTCCGGAGTACAAAAAAATACTGTCATACTGTGATGAACAATTCCTGGTGCAAAGTTGCAGCCAAACTCGGCAGAGAAGAGGAATTGGCAAAAAAAAAATCCTGTAAACAGCGTAAACAAGGTGATGTGCGTTTGCAATACATTGCCCCCTGCAGGTTGGGAACAGACACCACGTGGAGTGTTAAAAAGTATAAAAGCCACTTGTTCTCTCATGCTGATTCAGCACATCTCATATCTGTGCTTCACGTTAGCGCTGAAAGCATAATCCAGCCTTAATGAAGGAGTCCAGGAAAAGAAGTTGCACGATCCCAAAGAGGGGTGAACTTTCAGTGAGGTGATGAAAAAGAAGACAGGGGATGGGGGGGGGGGGGGGGGGGGGGGGGTGAGGGTGGGCGTGGGACATGGAAGAGCGGGTTGTTCCGGTCTTCCTCTGATGCTTCCTGAAACACAGAAACACGGAAAGAATGCAATCTATTTTTGGGTTCAGCTCTGAGATTCCCAGTCTTACTCCATGTGCTTCTAAACACAGCGGCGGAAGGGTTTAAGGAAGAGCTTATGAATACACTGGAATGGAAACATAGCTCCCATAGATAGCATCCCTGTTAAGAGATTACACAAGCAGCTAAATTAAGCCTCATCTAATGCTACTCTTAGAGACCTTGAAAAGACAACAATCTTCAGGAATTTACAAAAATAGTGTGAATGCCATTCTGTCATTTCTGCATCTTGTTTGATTAGGTGATGTGTCCCACGGGTGTTGCACGCAGAGCACTGCAATCACAGTGCTACAAATAGCAATGTTTGTAGTTTGACTGTATGATGGTGACATCAATGTCTAATCCTTTAAGTTTACTCCTACTGCAGATATTAGAGCACAAGTTCAGTAAACAGGAATACACACATGCAGGTGAATCTGTCAACACCCTTGATGATGATTCAAGGAGAGGTGGAGCCAAACTGCAACAAAGCGGAGATGGATTTGACGTGGATCTGGTGGAAGTGTGATGTTAATGTCAGAAAAAGAGTCAGACAATAAAGAGAAACTTGATAATTCATTTATTACTATTGTTTCTTCAACCAAGCTCAACATGGTATCAAAGAGTTTGTGGGTGGGTTTGTGGAGTGTGGCTAACATTAGCAGAGCTAGCACCACCAGCCCTGTGTCGGTTATGTAATGCATACAATGTCAAGCTAAAAAGATGACCTACACACAGCTTGATCTCCAATTTTCTAGATCATTCATCTTTTATCCCGCTTACCCTGTTTCAGGGTCATGGGTGGCTGAAGGGTACACCCTGGACTTGTCTCCAGTCAATCGGAGAGCTGACACATAGAGACAGACAACCTTTCAGAGAACATACAGGAGAACACACAGAAAGGCCCACCGGGAGAACCGGGATTCAAAACTGATGACCTTCTTGCTTTAAGGCTGCAGCGCTTAGCATTGCACCACCGTGCAGCCTATTTCTAGATCAAATACTGCTGAACTGTTACAAGATACCATCAGCCATTTGTTAATGTTTACATTTGGAGGTAAGAATAGTAGAACCTTTAATCATGGCAGGGCACCTCAGGCCTACCATAACAAAAACATTGATAGCTCTGCTCACTGACTAGTAAACAGAGTCACCTTTAGTTTAGTGGACTAAACGCACATCCCTACCTACAAGGTATACAAAGAAAACAATTTCATGAAACTAAACTTATTTTACTAATAATGACATACTGTATATACATTTTAGAAGGAAGCAGAGAGGACTGTACTGGATTCAGTTATTGCTGTGTACATGACTAAATTCCATAGTCCCCCCTGGACCCTGATCAAATTCAATACATGATACTTGTTTCCAAGTGTCAGTCAACCTGAAATAAGTCTTGAGTGTAAATGATATGTATGGTTAAAGCACAACTAAAGGTGTTTTAATATAATAATTCCAAAGTCCCATTAATGAGAAGATCAGAATTCCTTAAAAATGTTTGAAGTTTATATAAAGTACATGAAGTGTGCTAGTAACCAAATATCTCGAAATAAATGTAGTCATAACAGCGTCTGCATGTTTCATTAGGTTAAGCGTATAATGTTTGAAGACCATTTCTCATGCCATTCACAATAACAAACCAGAACTAATGTGCAGGAAAAGTACATGACAGATATCCGTCTTTGAGATTATTTTTCACCAGACAAAAACATACCACGTCAACCACTACATTTTACAAGTGTAATACTAGAATAAACTAGGCCCTGGAGCAAATCCTGTCGTAATTATTGTATGTAGGCTGTTTGAGTTTTTAGAGAGCTGCAGACACTGTGCAGTTTTTTTTTCCCTTTTTTATGGGACAGAAATAACCTAATATCATGTTTTACCAGAATGTCTGCAAGTTTCATCAGCCCCAGCTTAAGATCCTGGTAAGGTCAATCAGCATGGTGAAAAGATCACTTCAGAGTTTGAAATTCAGAAAGTGACCTTTCAGAATAAAGTCAGCATGACATATTCAATTTTTTATCAATAGAAAGCCAAGAAAAATGAAATCATAACATTTAGCACTTTTGAAATACAATTAAAGTTGTCACGTATAGTAGAACATGAAATATTAAAACTAGAATATATAAAACATCAGGCTTGAAATGCTTTCTTTCTTATCATTAAATGTTTCCCAGCGTTTAACAAAATATAAACTACCTTGCTACACCGGCTTGTTCCTGCCTCTTAGAACTAAGTGTTCTTCATCATGTCTGCTCTTCCACTTCTCTCTACTCAGACTTTTTGTTTATCTCGCCTCACACCTAATTCTCTTCTCCTCATTTCTTTCCCCATCTCCTTCCCAAACAACTTTTTCGTCTGTGTCCCTCTGTCTTTGCAGAACATCAGGTCGCCCAGTTCGCTCCCTGGTGGAACACCATGTTCCATCTGTTGCTGCTATTCTATGTCTCCTGTTAACATCAGTTACAACAGCATCAACAACACTTGAGCTGTCATAAACAAGTTGCACAAACATCTCTGAGAGAACATGGAGTTCAGGTTTGGTGCTGACCGACCCACTGGGAGATAAGGGGATGATGGACCGTCCATGGGGCAGGTTGCTGAACTCTCAGCGATTTCCTGTGGTTGTGTTTTTGAAGAGGTCAGGGAGAGGGAACTGCAGTGTGTGTGTTAGTTTACAGGCAAGCTGTTTAACTTAAGATTGATCTGAATCTGCATTCGACTGCACAGCTATTGATCTTCGGGTCGAGGCTGTGGGAGTGTTTGTCTGGAATAAACAAAACCAACTTACACTAGCTTTTGCAACAGAACAGGACACTTTTATAGTGTGTCCAAAATTACAGAGCAAGCAGCAAGAATGAGCAGGTTCTCCACAGTTTGGATATCTACATTCTTCTAATCTTTATATTCATCTTTAGATTCATATATAATAGCACAAATATATCTATTTTTTTATTTGATCAGAAAATTAATCAAGAATTAATAGTCAAAATTACTTTCAGAGACAAACAGCAGAAGTTATGAGCATCTTGTTTTGGCTGCTTGTCGGTTTTATTCTATAACTTTATGTACTTTAGGTGTGATTTTCTATAAGACATTTATTGGAATCTACCACCAAACTTTGCTTATATATTTTCAATATGCACTTTGTGTTTTATTACTGCTGTGTAAGACAAATACCCTCAACGACATGTGTCTAAATGGGCTTATACAAATACTCTATGAGAACAACATAATGTTTGTTTGACAACAATATAAGAGCAAGCAAATAATGTGAAACACCTGCAGAATGGTTATTTTAGTCGTTCAACACTTCTAAGCAAACGATCCAAGCATAGGATCTTGGTTTTGAGCCTTCCTGTGTGTATTTTATGAATGTTCCCATGTCAGTTTCTGTAAATATTAGACAACAGTCATCACTAGTGGGTTTTTTTTGCAGAATTGCCCAATATTGACACTCTCAGATACACAGCAATAAATGTGGCTTTTGAGGATATTTTCCTATCATACCATGAGAGATGAAGCTGTAAGAGAGAGAATATGTGCCGTTACTTGTTCAAATCAAATAACGCCAGTGAATTCCAGGTAAGTGATAGATATATCTGGCCAAGAGGGAGGTCCAAAAAAAGAGCAACACTTACAGCTGAAGTGCATGCATAACTAGACATGTCAGCCAAAAATACAACTACATAAATCCCAATTTAAATGCCCCTGCTGGCATTATGGTGAACCATGGATTTCACTTTATATTCCTCCACCTCTAAGATGATTAAGTCCATCAATGCTCATTTCTCATGTTGAATACACTTTATGTACTCTGCACATGCTCAGATTTTGCTAAAGCTATTCCCTGTGCTTTGTTGCTGCCTACAACAATCCCGGTGACTCTCACTACAATGAAGCAGCTGACCTTGCACGCTCTTTCCTGAGTGACGTCCAAAAAAATCATTCCACCTCCTCCTCCTCTGTGAGTATATTTTCAAAAAACAAAACAAAACAAAAAAAAAACTGTGCTACACTTTTCCTGTCTTAATTGCATGACCTCTAGCATGCAAGTAAAAAAAAGGGAAAACATGCATATTGAAGAGGAGCTTTGCACAAAGCTCTTTTATTATGTATATTTATGCAAATGTTAAGTTAGTTTATTCAAGAAAGTCTTTCTCACTCGCTCCTCCTCTCACTGCCCTTTGGTCAGTGTTTTCATCCTGCAGTATGCATAAGCGAAAGATGAGGTTCAGGAAAGATTTGACAGAGTTCTCTATAAGAGAAAAGAGTTTCATTATTCTTCAACGATTGTTTTAAAAGTTTAATATGAAGGAATGTTAAATATTGTACAGTTTTAACTGCTGTAGCCTGAGTTGTATGTCACTGATAATGTGCCCTGAATGTCTCCTTATAAGGTGAAGAGTATATTCCTACCTGCTGATTATCATCCTGCAGCGCTTCTGTCCCCCTTTGGTTCATCATCTCCCCCTTGCATATTAATAATAACCTGCTAAAACTCACATCCCTCACCTCCACACTTTTCCAGTTGAACATTTTGCTTTCTCCCCCTCTTATATGTCCTTTTTTTGTCAGTTCCCCCCATTCTCCATCACTCATCAACCCTTATTCCTTTCCCTGGTTCGTCATCTCCTCTTGTTTCACCCCCCCCCCGCACCCACCATCCTTCCAACACCATGCAGGAGATTAAAATATGAGGAAACAATCAAGCTCCGGCTCATTAGCATATGAACAGGGGGCCGACAGGCAAATGCAGCGATGACAACAGAGCCCTGGAAAACCACCGCCGAGCTTTTTTTTTTTAATCCCAGGAATGACTTTTTAGCGTATTTTGTTGAATGAGACTGGAACAATCCTCCGTCAATCCTTTCAGGCAGTCAAATTACCATCAGAATACGAGGGCATGAAAATAAGACAGAATGCTTATGTAGCGCCAGGTCAAAGAATGGAGACTATAGAATAAGTGTGCAGACAGAATAATGTTTCAGCACGCCAACAATGAGAAGCTGAAGAGATAGGAGACGGCGTGCGTGTGTGTGGGCGCATGCACGCGTGTTGGGTTTGTTTTCTCTCAGTAACAATACAAGACTGAAAACATAGCAATTGGCAGGTTTGTGTGTGTGTGTGTGTGTGTGTGTGTGTGTGTGAGTGTGTGTGTGTGTGTGTGGGAGGGGGTGGTCTCATTAGTGAATCAATTAAACTGTCTGTATAAAAGTAGAAACATCGCAGGTCATGACATACAGTGTGTTGTGTCTGCATAGAAGGAGAAAGAAATTGGAAAGGCATCACATTACCGGAGCAGGCAGCAAAGCAATAACATCAGGTGCAGGGGAATAGATTCTGTGTGCTGAAAGTCTGTTGCAGGGGTGGAAGTTATGAAACGACACAGTAGGGTCACTGTCGGCCTATATTACCTCACATCGGATAATATTACTCTTTAAATATGTTCTGAACCAAGATAAACAACTTGAAATTCAGGATCTCAGCTTCAGTGAGATAACTTAGTGCATACGCACAGAGATATAAACGTAAAAAAAAAAAAAAAAATGTCCTGTAATATGATACAGAAAGCCATTCACTGTGAAATAGAAACTGGGTTGGCTGCCCAAGACCCTGTCACAGATTCACTGGGTTTTCCTTCTTTGAACCGCTTTGTTTGGTCAAGACCAGGCACACCTTTTAAGAGCTGCAGTTTAGGTGATGCTGTGACCTGGTCATCTTACCATCGCAGTTTGCGCCTCGTCAGAGTGATTTCTTTCCTCATGCCTACCCTCTTACCCTATGAAAGCAGAAGTCACATGACTGTTTGAGGTTGTCTTAATTACAGAGGAACAGAGAATGTTAAACGATAAGATCTGACATTACTTCACTTACATGATGCTGCATGGATACTTCAGGGTTTATTGGTAATATAGGTAGAAAGTAAAGTGATATTGTAGCCTCAGTGCAATACTAAATCTATACACAGTCTCATCTAATGCTGGAACATGGTTCAATACGCCTCCCCTCTTTAGATCAACCAGGTCTGATTTAAACACACTTATCTCTACCTTGTCTGCTCTCAGGGTCACTGACCATTCATTATTACTCTGCTTCTGCTTCCTCCCTTCACTGTGTCGCTCGTTCCATCTTGTTTCTGTCTCTGCGCTAATTAAATTCCTCCATCATTTCTGCTCAGAGAAAATATTCAGGGATAGAGAGACAATGAGAGAAAGGGGTGAGGGGAGGGTTGTAGAGAGAGAGAGAGAAAGAGAAAGAGAGAGAGAGAGAGAGAGAGAGAGAGAGAGAGAGAGAGAGAGAGAGAGAGAGAGATCAGAGTGTAAGAACATATTGAGCGGAATCCAAGCCTGCTGACTGAGATCAGATGATGACCTGAGGATATCTAGAGGAAAAATCCATAATAGGGCAAAGATACAAAGGTAGAGGGCAGTCAGATCATTACCTGTTTCATTTTTCCTGGTGGAAGATTAGAAGGAAATGTGACGAAATGTGGTGAGAGAAATTCACAATAAAGGATGCCAAATTTGAAAAACTAAGAAAGAATCAGATGCACGTGGTACAGCTTGACTCAGACTGTCTCTAATCATTCAGGAGCCTCAGGCAAGAACAGGCTTTGGTGAGGATAGGTTTAAGTATGCTGTGATCAGATACACTGATCAACTAATTCAAGAAAAACACAAACATACATGATGGAGATACATTATTGAATTAAAGTAGGTATCACGTATTCCTTAAAATCAAGCACAGAACAACAAATAGAAGCTGGAAACCAACAAGCTCCACCTTGCGACTGGCTGCAGTAAAGGTCTTAAAAAAACACCTCCAGTTTTTCCACACACAAGCTTTCCACCAAAGGCATTCATTCTTAACATGATGGTTGGTTAACATGATGGCTGGTTAAAGTGTTCATGTTTTAAGATGTTACTTATAATATATTGTTTATTATTAAAAATAGGGGATGTCACATTATGATTGCCAGCTCTGTTGACAAATGAAGACTCTTGCAGCGCCAGTGTTTCTCAAATTGTTTCAGACCAAGAACCACTTATCCCCCCCAAAAGAAACTCACTAACGTTAGTGTCCACGGCGTTCACAGCGCTCACTGCAACTGAATCATTTTGCTGCTGCACCTTTGCCTGGCAGTGTTGGAGGTTTTTTCTTCCTGATTTCATTTAAGGTTTACTGTCCCCGTCTTTAGCCAACAATACATGAGGATTTTACCTGTGGGGTGGTTAATGGAGTAACTGTTTTCTTGGCAAGAGAATTTGTGAATCCTTGTGATCTTGCCTGTCTTTTTATTCCTTTTAAAATGTTTAAAAAAACAAAAAAAAAACTATTTGCTCACAGACTTGGCGGACCATTCCTGGTTGAGAAACCCTGCTGAGGCGACTATGTCTTTAATGCCTCGAGCAGCCCTTAGATCTAATGAATATCCAACTGGGATGATTTATTCAAGAAAAACCTCTCCAGTCCCCACTCTTGGGTTGCAGTGGAACTCACAATTTATATTCAGTGCACTATGTTCAGACACTGTTTTAATAAAGTCAACCGCCAAAACAAATTACATCCGGATTATGACAAGCCACTGGACCAATATAACATTGTGAAAGGATGTAGCACCATTTTCCACAGCAAATTCCACTTACTGGAATTCCAAATGGCAGCACGAGGTAACCCAGGTGTTAAATCTATCAGGGTCTCTAAGCTAGTTCACCTTCTTTTTGTCCCTTCAAGAGATGCAACACAGCAGATCACATTTATATCTCAGAATTCAGTATTGAACCAAACATCATATCAGGGGGATCTGGTTCAACCATTCAAAAAACAGTAGTCGAACAGAGAGGGCCGCACTCCATGTATTCACCGATCATTATCCAAACAGCGTGCGTGCCTGGATTGATTCAAAAGCTTGATGAAATTACCTGGAAAAGGTTAAAAGTATCCATTACAGCCTAACATGCTTTTGTTACTGAGCACAGGGTAAAAGAAAAAAGGGAATGCAGCTGTGTAGAGCAACAATCAGCTGTATCCTGCAGGCATAAATACACAAAAGTATTCAGCGTGGGGAAAAACATCTTGAGAGGAGACTATCAGAATGAACAGACGCTAGCTATGGATGGCAATAGAGTAAACAGAAACAAATCTTCCTTAAATATGCCGTGCTGATGGGATATAATACCCATCATTGCTGTTTCCTTGCTCCTGCCCGGTGAGAAGATGGGAGGTCTGATTCAGAATGGTAAATTCTGGGACATTTAGAACAACAAACCAGACCCTTTTTTTCCTCATTCAAAACCTGAAATAAGGAAAAAGAAAAATATCCATTCACTTTGTAAAACTCTCCTTTCTGTTTTAGAGGTTGTTCCAGGGACACAAAGATGGAGAGGTAAACCATGACACAAAAAAGACTGCACAGAGTAAAAACGGAGTGACGAAGATGGAGGCTGCAGAGGAGACGAGAATACTAGAGGAGCAAGGAAAGGCCACCAGAGAGGTCACTTCTGCTGTTAATAATTTATCCTTTAAAAACCAGTCTGAGGCTTTAATTGGTGCTGTGGCTTAATCCTGAAACACACACACACACACATACACACTCACACACACATACACACACACCTCGGGGAGCCTCTCAGCAGCTGTGCTCCTGCTAAATTGGCTACAGTGCAGCGGCTGCAGCGGCAGCAGCGGCACCAAGCTCCCTCCAGGTATAACACAGTCAGCCAAAAAAGCAAATGCAGGGCCTGCCAACCCCCTGTCTCATGAATCTGGGCGTGACACCTCTCCGCTTCCATCCGTCTCATGCTCACTGTCATGCTCTCGGAGTAAATCGTAACGGCAAATCAAGACGACAAGACGTGGGTCCCTCACACACGGTTATTAGCTAGATAAACACTCGCTTCACTGCAGTTGTAATCTGCATTTAGCCGAGGAAGACTCCAGTGCAGCATCAGAGGCTTTGACTTGGATTAAAGCTGTTCATTGATGATTTAAAGGTTGACTTGGCAGGAAATGACAGGTTGTGAATCAAATTCGCTTGTTCAGGACACTTGACTGTGCTACAGTGTGAACAATAAGGAAACAGCTAAAAGGCAACTCTTTCTTGTCATTTAACAGCCTTGAAACCGTTATTTGTCCTTTTTTTCTGTAGAGATAGCAACTTTTCTTCAGACCTCTCTGAGCTGGTATTTGTCATTCAAAATCTGCACACGGGTATCAGAGGGGAAAAATGGAAATGTTCTTTTCAGTCTTTGAAATCTGAATTGTAAAAGTGTTTCAAGTGATCTATTTTTCAAAGAACGGTGTGTAATAGCCAGCGTGTTTCAAATGATATCACTCTGTACAGAATGCATTTTCCATATACTGAAAAAAAAGTCTCGGTTGAGGGTAATACAGCAGTTAGAAGTCAACAAATTGCGTTCTGAGTTTTGTCTGCTTGTTTCCCCCGAGAGTAAGGTGCTGACTTTTCAAAGTCCAGTGCACAAACCTATCAAAGGGACCTTTTATCTGGTGCTCAATCAAGGGACATAAAGTTAGAGATGTGGAAATAATTGGACAGCGTCTTTCTTTAATCTCTTATCTACTGCCAGTAAACATCCTGCTTTGTCCAAACAAACTCAAAGGATAATCTACAATGACTGTTGTGCAAAGCATCCAACATTCATCCCTCTAACGTTAGTGCCGTCCAGCTGAAGGCACTCTGGCAGCATTAGATCTGTGCCTGAAGGTTGATGAGCACATTTACCGCCCCACATCTGATCCACACACATCAGCTCTGTAAGTGAGATAAGCGCTGCGGCCCTCAGCTGATCCAAAGGGAAACCTAGCTATCGGTTTCAATCGCAATCTCATGTGCCAAGACTGAGCCTTCACAGAAAAGGGATTCATTCTCTCTCGTCACAACTCTCACCTTTGACTTTGTTAACTCTGTTTTTTTAATCGAAAGGTTGTCTGATGAAAAATATGGAATGTGAATGTTTCTGTATGAAGAACAAGTAGTTTCATCAGGCTGTTCAAGATGTGATTCTGATCGGTCAAAGCCACATAACAATACTCAGCTTCAAAAGTGACACAAGGGATAACCTGATCACACATCAAATCAGATCAACTTGAGGCCCTTTAACATGATTTACATTTTTTTTAGATAACAGTCAGCTGTAGCTGCCTTTAGGCTGGCCTTTAACACAAAAACAGTGTTTAGAGGGACTATAAAACGCAAACTTCCACACAGACAAGTAATTAATGATTTCAAGTGGTTAATGTGGAAAGCTCTGAGAAGAAGGAGCGTAATGAAGGAGGAGAGTAATCCTGTTTAATGGTCATGTTTACCTTGTTTAACATTACCTTTGATGAAAATCTTCAAGTGATTGATAAAAAAAGAAAGGTAGTATTGCTGCTTGACAGTGAATTAAAATGTCCAGTTTAATGTCACTATGTCCTGCAATAAAGTTACCGACGATGAATACATAAATAATTCCTTCATAAAACATTTAAATTATCTTAAAATAAAATAAAAATAAATTAAAATAAAATGAATAAAAACTGTCAACTTGCTTGTCTGTATTTGGCAGCTAATAAGAGGGAGATGTATAGTGAACAGGTGGAAATGCAAATTGAAATCCCAACAACTTGGTTGTGTCGATGTGTTGATGTATTTAATACTTTTCCACAAATTAAATAATTTAACATATATTTTCAGAAAGGAAGAAGAGTTTATTGACTCTTATGATTTGGAAAAACAATAGCCTGTCATGGCACTAAATAATAAGTATAAGAATATGGTCTCATTTGTGTCTTGTTGTTCATGGGTTTTAAATCACTGTGAAAAACTATCTGGTCACTATGCCTGCCCATAATTCAAGCTGTGTCACCCCTGAGCTTGTATTTCTGTTAACTCTGTTTCCACCTTGAGAATTAGATTTCCAAAGTAAGATAAAAACTCATCCACAAGTCGCTGCAGTCCAAAATCAGCCAGACAGCGAGGTTATCAGCCAGACCCCGGCACCATGAGAATACACAGTGTCTCCCAAATCCTATTGTACCATGAAATGTCACAGCACATTAGCTACAAGAGGGATTACCCTTCCTTGAAAGTAAAAAGAGGGAGGGAGAGGAGAGTAGACAGAGAAACAGAGGGAGGAGAAGCTTATACACTGAGAGCCGCTGGGAACACAGATGTAAACACACACTAGTGCATACAGGTAACAGGGTCAGAGGAATATAAACTAGTTCATGCTCTGTCACCTGAAATGGCTTTTGTGTTACATTACTAACTGTTTTTCCAGACACTCTTGTCTCTCTCTCTCCTGTCCCCTCTCCTCCTCTGGGCCACTGGTCATGATAATCTCTGGATCTTGATTTGGCTATGCTTATGAATTATGTACACACAAACGCATGCATACACACGCACACACACGCACACACACGCACACACACAGAGACAGCTTATCTAATGCTGGAAAGTTGAGCTAGGTTGGCAGCCTGAGACCAACAGCTTGTGGCTGTACTTTGGAAGAAAGCAGGAGTCTGCCTCTGTTGCTTTGTCTCTGTTTTCCCTCTTCACCACTCTTGTCAGCCCTGTTTCCCTTCTGTCTGGGTTTTTTCGCCACTCAATCTGTAATTCAGCTGGACTTCCTGTCTCTGATTGACTGCTGGGAAGTTTAGATTGCATGTTTTGAAGTCTGTGTGACTGTGTCTTGTCTGACTCCATTTCCTCTCATATAATGCACTGTTCAGAAGTTTCATTTTTACAGTTTTTAAGCTAAAAAAATGATCGAACACTGATGGGAGAGAAAATCAAAAGAATGCAGACACAATATTGGATGTAAAATCAAGTTAAGTCTTCTTTCTCTTTCTCTCAACTTAAGCGTCGTCCATGAAAGTCAAATCTACCTGATACCTTCTCTGGACTTTAACCAAGGCTACATGAGCTCCACTTTGTTGTCTTAGTGAATGTGACCGAAGCTTCAGGCTGAAGTCTGAGAACTCAGTGATGCTACGTAGAGAGTATTAAGAAGTGTGTCTTCTATGCCTTACATGGATCCATTGTTTTTTTGTGTCCACTGCATTTCATCCGTCAGACACATAAACATACTGAAAAACAGCATCATATTTTATCTAACTTTAGTTTTATATTCAAGCTCCTCTACTTCTGACTAAGTTTTTAGCACCTCCCTGATTACTCAGTGACAATTCCCTATAACAAGACACATCTATTAGTGGAACACATTGACTTTCTGGAAAATAATCCCTCAGATCAACACTATGTAATAAGAAGATTTGCTGCAGTTTCACCTCTGCCTTCTTAGTTTCTAATCCACTGCAGTGGGGCTGCTGAGAAAAGTTAAATTCAGTCATAAGTATTGTGATTTTCTCATCGAAAAAGAAGAGACACTGGTAAAGCAGCCTGTTATTGAACCTGGCATAATCATTTGCCTGCATCTGCATTCTCAGCGTACTCACCACAGATAATAAAAAGCCTTCAGGTATTGCGTGCCTTGTATGCAGGTGGGTCTCCTGCCGTACTGTCTGAGTGTCCCCCCCGCATCATTGATTTCTGCTTTGGAGTGGCAGAGAGGGCTGAGAGAGACCTCTGCTGAGAGGATAATTCTGGGGTTGGTATTGGTAAGAGCGTGGCAGTTAGTATTTTCTGTCGCAGCGGTGCGCTGAATGCTCCTCCTGCCAGCACTGCATCTAATCCAGCAGTTGATGGCTACTAGTTGTACACCTCATTTATGTTTGTGTGCGTGCATGCCTGGGTGAGAACGAATACAGTGCAGAAAAAACGGTGTGTGCATGCTAGGCAGCTTCAAGGTTGTGGAGGCTATTTGTCCAAGTTTAACCAATTATATTTGAACTTTGAAATCAAACTTTCCACAAAGAAGCTGAATTTTTTACTTTTTTAAAAGAGTAAAAAATATCTGCCACTGGGATAAATAAATTTACTGTATTTCAAGTTTCTTGTATTAAGACATTATACCCATTTGAAGAAACTTTTCTAACCTCATTGGCAGATTTGTTTTACTCTTCATAAGCAATTTAGATGTCATTTCTCTTTTCTTACATCTTGACATAAAACTTTTTTTTTGGACTTGTCAGGTGAATCTGGCTCACATAAGGTTTAATAAGACTTTTTTTCTTTCTAAAAAGAAGACATTAGAACTTTCTTAAATTTCAGCTTTTGCAGTGTTTTTTTTTTCCCCAGGCCACATGTTTTTAATCATTTTGCCCCTTTCTTGCCAGTTATTTTAAAACTCAAATTAAAAACGTAACCTCATAGAATAACAATGAATTAAATAGGATTTTTAAAACCCAATATAATTCTTGTGAATGGCTTCAAAAGGTTTATTGTGAAAAATAATAATGCTACGCAGGTCAATCAATGTCTTGGTTGTTTAAGAGCTCTGTAAGTAATTTAAATAGCAACAGGAAGAAGTGACAAAGAACAAATGTTGATTAATATTTAGAGGAAAGGAGAGAAAGAGAAAAGGAAAAACACAGCTTTAAAACTGGAAAGTTTTGGGAAGTATGGTGGAGCCAGCCAACTCAAATGGTGTCAGATTGAGTCACTCACCTTGAGTCATAGGTCAACCCAAAAACAGCACAAAACGGCAACAGGAAACCTCAAAACCACCACAAATATGCAAGAGGGCAAGAGAAGTGCTAAGACGCATTAAGAGAATCCTCTGAACATCCTTGAATACAGAGAAAGTCCTAAAGCTATTCAAACACAGCGGTTGATGACAGTAGAGCCTCTGATTCTGCTTGAATATGATGTCAACCATCAGATGTTATGACCAATTAACCCCAAAAAAGTAAGGCTGGCAACATATAAGTTTTCTCTCAAAGTCTATGTACACATTCTGCATGAGTCAAAGAGAAGTGACGAATACATGAGTCACAGGATTGGAATATTTATAAGGAAGCAAAATTATACAATGAGAGCGTCTGATAAACAACGAGATACCATCTAAAACACAGACACATATCATCTAAAACACAGACACATATACGCAGATACTGACTAAGCCTGTATTTGCCATCCATCCATCCATCCATCCATCCATCCTTGCAGGCCTTTAATCATTCACACAGCAGGTGAAATCAATGAGATATGCAGATTGCTTCTGTAGCACATCACAGACTAATGTATCTGTCTGATCCCATAGTTCAGCACAAATGACAGCACGGTGATGGACTTCATGCAGCTCTGAACACGAGCCAAAATATTTTTTAGTATTATGAACAATTGTTTAGCACTGGCTTCAGTTAACACCTTAGTGTTGCCAAAATGTGACAGCCCCTGGACTCCCACTCATTCAGCTGCAATTTAAGCACTGTTTTGTTAATAATAAAAGCCAAATGACTCTTAAACCTTTCTGGATAAACACTCTGCCAATAATATGTGAGCTTCTCTGCTGCTTTTAAACAGCAGCCGAATTAACTTTCAATTTTTGAAAAAGTGAGAGGGCGGATGACTTGTCAGATTTTACAAGCGGTGTTACCACTTTTGAAGCTGTTAAGTTGTCTGTTTGAGTTAAATCAGGCACACCTCAAGCTTTTAAAACCACTTTAAATGTTATTTTTACCCCCGACTGTCAAGTCTCCTACACACAGAGAGACTAACGCAGAGAGACAGTTCTGCAAACGACTTAGCCAATGAACTATTATTGTTGGAGACTAGCTTGACTTTAAACAGCAGGGCGTCTGGGTGGGGGGGCTGGAATATGCAGTAATTCAGACTCTTTCTGGCAGAGACTGCTAGGTTATACTATATTAGAGCAAATAAGTGTGGGAAAAAGTATCTGCAATGTCGGTAATCTATTTCCAATCTGCCTCACTAGTAAATTCAGTATGGACTCACAGATATGTGGATGACACGTTCAGGCCTCCTGTCCATGTCGGTATTTCACTTAGTAGCATAAAAAATACAGAGCATATAAAGAAAAAGTCAACTGTGGAGCTGCTCTGTTAATCTACTGCTTTATTGTAAAGCCACACCAATATTAGCAGCAGAGTAACTGTATCCAACAGATGCACACAAACTACCAGCAAGTGTCCTCAGACTTACAAACACACACACATACACTCAATACAGAGTGCGCTGAAAGGCCAAGCAGTACAGCACGCCTCAGTAGTGTGTGCCAGCCTAATCTAACCGGGCCTTTTATCCCATCTCCTCCCTCCACTTCCACTTAAATCAACACTTCACTGAGAGCTACAAAGCTAGTTTGCACCCTCGACACATGCACAGGGGGACACATGCACACACTTTACCTCCCCTCCTTCGTTGTTCATATCCATTTATCTCTCACTTCGGCACTCCCGCCTCATCTCACTGCGTCCCAGGCACGAGCACAAACCCACAACTCATACGTGCACGTTCTTTGACACATATATACTTACACATACACACAGCAGGGCATTCTTGCGTGCCAAAACAAACGTGCACATGAAACACTCCTGCAGGACTCTGAAAAAGACTAGTGGTCTCTGAGGAGCAGCAGTACAGTGAATGAATGGAAGCTAAATGTAGCCAAACAATCTGTGCACAGTCAACTGAGCTGGCTTACTGGGTGGGAGTTGGTTCCTTTGAAAATAATTATCCACCAAACAATAACATGACCAAGCATTTCCAGTTATTCATCAATCAATCACAGAAGAAATGGATATAACCTCTGGCGTCATAGGTAAAGCCAAGAGGAGTGAACCTGCATTAATCTTAATGGCCAGCAGGGGGAGACCACTCTGGTTGCTTGAAAGCAGTGATTCCCAAACTGTGGTACCTGTACGCAAAGTGACGTAGGGGTATGTGAAAAAAAAAATTGATTTGAAAAACAGCTTGATTACATTTTGAAACTGGCATACAAATAGACATAAGATACAGTCTGAGGTGTCTGCTAGCACCACCAAAAAATCACATAAAGTCTACCTTTTAGTGTTCAGTGAATTGCACTGTCAAAACAAATACAGTGCTAAACTCTCGTTGATTGATTGACACCTGTGGGTGTGTCTGTGTAGAGTTGCTGCCATTCATGCCAGTTGCCTGGCTAACCACCAAAAATGGATAAATGGTTAAAATGGATAAATTGCCCTTCGAGAGACACAACTGCTACCACCAGCCCACCCACAGGCAAAGATACACATGTCAATACAATAGTCCAAAATTCTTACAGTAGCATAAACCCACTCAGACATCATTCTCATTAAAGCTGTTGAGTTTGTACTTAACAGTTTCAGGTTCATAACTGAACATGTTCTAGAAGTGTAAATTTCTTTATTTTTTTAAGGGTGAACTGGTGTTGCCCACTGAAAATGCTGGTAAATGAATTGATTTTGTTAGATATAATTTGCTTTGAGTGATTTTATTTGTCTGTTTGGCGTGCTAAATGTGGGCGGTGTGGGTGGCAGCAGGCTTACAGACATTTCTTTTCTATATTTGAAAAGTGTGTGGTGTAAGAGTAAGGGGCTCATGGCTGGAGGTCAGATGTCTGAAGGGGCACAGGCTATGAAAAGTTTGGGAACCACTGCTATAATTAAGAAGTCTACTTGTATTAGACCAAAGATGTAAACAACTACAATTATTTTTAGTTGATTCATTATCTCAGTGAGCTCTTTTGCTGTTTTTTAATGAACTTCATAGTTGGTTTTAAGTTAAAATTGGAAAACAATGTTTTCACCTTTCAGGATTATGTAATCCAGCCTGCTTTGGATCAATCTATCTTTGTTAGGAGTACCTTCAATAAGACTTTATACTATTTTGACCCAACAGGGTGCCAAAATCCATTCAAGATCCTGAGGGTTCTTCTGAAATAAATATGTTTTGTTTAACAGCAGTAGCCATTTGGTGGATTGTGTCATAGGGAATAAATCCTTTGACTGTTTAGTAACTCTAATGTCTACCTCATGGTTCAGCAGTTCAACCGTGAAACATGAATCAAATGTCTCAAGGATAAACATTATTGCCAGAATTTTGTTTTATATTAAATTTTAAGTTTGAATCAAGGTAATCCTGCTTTGCAGGGTCAGAAATTTCCAAATGTGAATGGGAGGTTTAATCCAGATAAAACCTGAATTTGAGTACCTGATCTTATCCAATTTCTAAATGTTTTGTCTTCTTAACAACCAATAGATTTACACCCAGCAGATGGTTTGAATAAGATCATATTTGCAACTGAAGGAGAAAGCGGAGAGTAAAAATGGACATCTTTACTGATCTTTACCATTGAAAATTTCTATCAGTGCATTTTTTATATACAATTATCACTCTCCTCTTCATCTTCTATATAAATACAAAACATGTAATGTTTTTAGGTGGTAATGCACTATTTTGAACAACCTCATAGCATTAGGTCCTGACCACCTGTAATTTTTAGGTTATTACTTCAACTGCTTTTCAACCACAACTGAGCAGTAACAATATCTGTTAACCCTGCGGTCTGTACATCATCACTTCTGGTCCCAGGAAGGACAAGCTTGCTATAGGAAAAAAAATAATGAACAAATGAGAACATTGGATTGGTTATGTCCACTTGATATATTCTATGCCTTGAGCAACAACTTCCAGTATTTAAAGATGAAGCGCAGCATAAGGCCTGCAGTTTCCTGAGTGTCCCTTGAGGCTGGCTGCATAAGCCAAGGCTTCCCCATGCTCACATCCTGATACAAAACACAGCTTTTGTCCATGTCACTACAAAACTGTTGGGGCAAAGGGGGCTAATGCATCCATTCAGATAATATTAAGTACCAAGAGTCACACATACATTTGCCTAATAAGGGGCACAGGTGAGTTGAATGACATGTGGGCAGTGAAGCTAAAAGCCTGCATCAGCTCCACCTCTTTGCCTCAATACCTCTTCAAAAACCAGTAAGTGACATTACAGAGACTACAACCGTGTCTTACACAGTCACTGCTGCACCGTAAACTCCATCTATACTGACTCAGTAAGTAAATCCCAGGGCTGTAAAGAGTACTGAAATATTTTACTCAAGTGCAAGTTCAGTTATTTGTATATATAGATGGTCCTCTATGTGAAGTCACAGCCTGCCACCATGCTAACGGTTCGTTATGAAATGTTCAGTTCATAGGCTGACTTGTACTGATAAAAATCAGGTTGCAGCTCATGGTTTACCTTATTATGCTTGGAAGGAGAAGTCAGTTTTGAAAATGCGCTGATGAGTTATTGATCTAGCTGACTTATGACTTATGTTAATAAGTCAGCTGGCAGTCATGCTGTTGTGACCTGAAATGTAATTTAAAAAATGTAATAAAACCTAAAATGTAATAACTGACCCAATATGTAACAAGATGCTGAGCCCAAAACATAATAACTTTTTTGTCAGTTATTACATTTTGGGTTTTATTACATTTTTTTTTTTATCACATTCTGGGTTGTTGTTACAAATTGAGCTCTAACAAGCCTGTATCCTGCTTCTTATTATTTTCACCCAGTAACTGATCAGTTACTGTATCATGACAGAATGTGTTTAGTGTAATGTGACTTTTAAACTGCAGACCCCCTGAATAATAGCTTCTGCTATGCTCAGGCTAAAAGAAATTCAAATAAAATACAAACCAAAAAAGGGTCTCTTTTCAGATCCATCATGAATACACCAGATGTGTCTCTGGTCCTGCTCCGCTCCATCCTGGCACCGGATCAGATAGGTTTTAATTCAAGTCAATGTGTCAACTTACACTGGCTCCCCTCTGTTGCAGTCTGGCTGCGGCAGGTCGCAGCATATATACAACCATCCCCTTTTTCGCTGGATGCCAGAGCTGCAAGCGGGACAGGAGGCTGTGCATGGAAACCACCCAAAAACAGCCAGTGACTTTCAAATAAAACAAACTGTGTCAAAACCAGATCGTATTTTGCTTGACTGCAACAACAAACCAACGTAATGAGCAGAGCCAGGCCAGGGGTCAACAGGTTTGAGGTTTTACAGCCCAACATGAACAAAGAGAGAATCGTCATTAAGGGGGGCATGAGGGAACTCCTCATTCTGTGACTCAAGCTGTCTGTCAGTCATGCGGCTTGCTGGACTGAACACGCAGCTGGTGTGAGTTCGTCTGCAGTCAACACGCAACAGAGCAGAGCTGGACTAGAGACACATCTGGTGTATTTGCGCCGTCACTTTGTCGTGTCTGTGCTTAAGCTTTAGTTCTGTTTAGGCAACTAAAACTGCGTGATTAGGTTTAATACCAAATTAGTTTAGAAAAATATTTTGGAAAAATTGTTAATTTCCTCTAAAACAGGCAACAGCACAGCAACAGGAAGAGTAACTTCATATGTTGTTACGAGTATCAGTTTGTTCATAAATGTCAAGTTCAAATGTCACAAACACCACACAAGCCTGCAAACAGCCAACACAACATGGTGATGGTGTTAAACTATCTTTAGAAAATCACTGGTATATTCACACACACACACACACACACACACACACACACACACACGCACACACACACACACACACACACACACACACACACACACACACACACACACACACACACACACACACACACACACACACACACACACACACACACTCACACACAGGGAAAAAATAAACAGTCAACTTCCATGTGTCATTAGTGCCTGTTCACTCTGGACGTGCTCCCTGCAATCAGCGGCGACCTGTGTTCTGAATACTTAAACATGCGTGCCCTCACACACACACTCAAACACATGCACCCACATAGACACACATCATTACAGCTTTGATAAAGCACAAGAGCTCTGAAAAGTAATTTGACTGGGGCCCAACAAAAGGAGTGTTTTCCTAGGATAATCCCTGGCTGGGCCTGCAGGGGTTCTATGAGTGTGTGTGTGTGCGTGTGAGAGAAAGTGTGTGTACGTATCAGAACCCTGGAGAGTGGGTGTCTGTGTTTGTGTGTTTGAGCTTGTGCAATCGTGTGTTGCGTGTGTGTGTTAGTGTGTGTGTGTGTGTGTGTGTGTGTGTGTGTGTGTGGGATCAAGCTGAGCAGGGAGGGTTTTATTCAGGATTTCATTAGTGGGGAATAGGAGATGTTTGGCCTGGCCGGCCACCTCTGGCTCAGGGACAAGAGTGTGTCTGTAACCCAGCTAAACTGTCTGTGAGGGCAAACACTGTGGCACTTTTATAGACTTTAACTGTGTTTCTTTATATAATCCCAATAGACTGAGAGACACAGCATGGAGATCCAGAGTTTGTTCACACTTGGATCTGTCCTACTGAGCTGCTTGATTCAAAATAAAAGCATGCTGTGCGTCTGTCTTGATTGAGACAGATTTCAACACCAACAACCCGTAATGTGAGACTGTAAGAGCAGACACTGAGTGTGCTTGTGTTTGTTGTTGCTTTGATGATAACAGCATGTGGTAATGTTTTAATTAAATAATACAGGTAAATGAAGTCTTAAAAATACACTTGTTTTCAAACAGAAAAAAAAGGTTGCCACACACTTAAAGTGGCTTTTTTCTCTGAGGTGTAAGGTACTTTTCCGTTTGCTACTTAGCTGAAATAATCCCTTTATACACTGGGATGGAAGATATTTTGTGTTGTTATTTGTTTGGTTGTTTGTTGGTATTTGAGCACAGCGTTATGAATATGAAGCTCATACGGTGATGCCACAGGGTTCTTGTCAGATGCAGATTTGTTTAGTATGAATTTGACAGCACCTGTTTAAATACTGCCAGCCTTATGTTTGAGTTACAGATTTAACCCTTTATTGACAACATTAATGTGTCAAGATCTACAACATCCTTTAAATCCTGGTGACCCTTACTTCCTGGGACAGCGAAGACTTAGAGAGAAATCCCACCAAGTACCAGAAATGTATTATGTGGGCTTTAACGTTTCCCAGTAAGGCTACCGAAACAAATTTGCACTAAAACACGGACATTCAATAATGAGCTTTGTGACTCTATTGCACTTAATCTGACCCTGAGGGCTAAAGCCAGATTTATGGTTTATGCAAAGGTTAAAGTGCCGTGAGGGTTTTGACTGGTGATTTGGGGTCATCCACTAATAGCACTGCCACAACACTGAGCCCGTTTGCATTTCATACATACAAAGCATCCAATGTCCTGTTGAATTAAAATACATTTATGGGTATTAAAAAAAGATACATTTCTATTTTTTACTTGTGTGTTGTACTTATCTCTTTTTTTTCAAATGTTTTCTTTCTCTTTTGATATTTCTACATTCAATATTTTTTATACTAGACTCTTATTTTTTTAGTTTTTATAATGATGTTTACTACTTATACTAAATGTTACTGTTTACTGTAGCACCATGAGCCCTTGAGCAGCACAGTTTCAACCCTCTGTACGTCATAAATTAGTAAAAAATAAAAAGGTAAAAAGTAAGGAAATTTTGTCTTGTGAAAAATGTAGACTTGGGAGCTAAATTACCTGCATACTGTCCTGCAAACAGTTTTCTGCTTTAAATATAACTGAGTTAAGTTGTCAGATGTTCAAAACAAGGAGGGATGGGCTATTTAGCAGAAGACACTGTGTGTGCAGGACAGACAGCAAGGAGATAAATCATAATTCTTTGTCCATAGGGGTCACCAAAATCAGCACCACACCAAAGTTCTCACAGGAGCTACAAGTTTTGATGAAATGTGGCTAACCAGTCTAAGAAAAGCAACAACTACATGGAATAAACTGTATAAAAGCTAAAAGGGAAGAGCCTTTTATTGTTGTTTCACCACAAGAGTGTCCTGTCTTATGACCACTTTATGAAGTCTGAAAGAGTCGAGTGACACACTGAAGAAACTGACTGAGACTTTATTCAAGTCCAGGAGAAAATGAAAGAAGTCTTTTTCACATTTTCTCATCTGAAGAGTCTCTTTACTACAGCTATCGCTTCTCTCATTACTTCCTCTGCTCTCCACAAATGTCTGAATTCAACAGGTCCAGTTCTTCAAAGTCATTCAGAGATAAAGATGTAAAGGCACTGAAGCAGCTGAAGCGAAAGGTTAAACGATAAATTGACTGACTTGCATTTAGGGTCACAGATACAGTCGCACCAGCAGAAATTAGGAAATTCTGTGGTAGAAATATTTTTAACATGTCTTTCTTGTATTGCCCTAAGACAAGCATGGAGACAATGAAAGACACAAGACGAACAAGACTGAAAGAGGAAGAGACAGAGGAGCGGGAGAGATACAAGGCAGCAGAGTCGGATAAAGAGAGGCATATGGAGGGAAAATCCCTGGGGCCATTCTTTCAATTATCTCTGTGGTCCCTGGTGTCAGGATCACTCGCCCACCAACACACACAGACCCTCACACCCCTCCACCCCCATGCTAGATGAGAATAAGAAATGCACAGGCCAAATCACCACATTGTCAGTAAAAATGACACTGTTTTAACGCCAGTGTTCATTTTCAAACACTGTCCATCTCTTCATTTTATTACTCTCTCCAACCCCAACGCAGCCAAGGAAGATAACGGTTCAACATGAGTCTGGTTCTGCTTGCGGTTGCTGCCTTGCCTTTGCAACTTACTTAGTTCTGCAAACTGCCTCACTCATGGTGGATTATGATGAGATAAGACTCTGTCTGCAGACAGAGAAGTAATATATTCAGACATTTTATTTTTTCT
Organism: Labroides dimidiatus; assembly: GCA_030710495.1. Taxonomy (NCBI): domain Eukaryota; kingdom Metazoa; phylum Chordata; class Actinopteri; order Labriformes; family Labridae; genus Labroides; species Labroides dimidiatus. Next base: position 24,068,729 of record CM061148.1, on the reverse strand, counting down.
GTAAAAATCAGCTTGTTGTCTTGGTGTGTACTTCAAGCACTTCCAGAAAGGCTTTATATATTTAGACTGACGCTTGACACTTGGTCTAGACCTGTTAATGTTTTTGGACTGTCTCTTAAGGTAACATGTTGTGATTTGGATAATGGATAGTTTTAATTAAATAAACATATTCTGTTTGTGAACACAACGCTTTATTGAAATATGTCTTCTTACATAAAAGCAGGACAGTTTGAGCTGTAAACACACATGATTTGATTTCCCCTGTTTATACTGTACGTAAAAAACAACAACACTGATTTAATAGATCCAAATTTTCTCTCCAGAATGAAATTACCCCAAACAATAAACAGATTGAATTGTTGAGTGACTGAATAAATGTGCATAAGAAATAAGGGGCTAATTAAAATCTTAGCTCATTAAAGATGGCTTGGTCTTAATAAGATGTATATGGAACAAAGCAGGTTTCAGAAAATCAACATTCTAAGGAGTCAGGAAAAAAAACAAGAATTAGTTTTTAACAGGACCAGTCAATGCATAATCCAGGCCCATTTATGAGACTCTGCCTGACTCATGTCCTGTTCTTACTCTGTGTGAAATGACACGAGGAGATTATCGGTCAACAGGTCTGGTGTTAAGAGCCTCCCACACAAATCAGTCAATAAAACAGACCAAAATCCATCCACAAGTTACAGATGCTTTTATTGCCTCCTTCTACTTGTGATCACAAGTATCTTAATTTGTAGTACCATCATTTTTTAGAGCTAGATATTTTTGTTATTATATTAGGACAACATAGCTTTTTTTCCTGTAGTCTTGGGAATATTTTCTGGTGGTATAGTAAATGGTATCAAAACCTGGTTGCTGTAATAAGTCTGACCATGGCATGCCATAGTGCCATTTCCCACACTTCTAAAGTAAGTTAAGTCTATTTTTAAGGGGTTATTTTTGTGTGAGTGTGTGTGCTTTTTTTTTGCAATTCTAAGCACACACCTTACGATCCTCTGATGTGAAATGAACAACTGAAACTTACTTGTTGTAACAGGAAAACAAGTCATTAAAATGCTTGGATGCATTTCCACTGAGGGCTTCTAAAGAATAAAAATTCTTACATTTCTGATATGTGCACAAAAGGAGAAAAGGTGCTGCATTTCTGTGACAGAGTGTATAAAAGAAATGTGGACAATGAGGGCAGTGTATCTTTGTAGCCTGACTTGTGGCTCTGCACTGAAATCGAAACACAAACCATTTTATGAAACACATTCTCAGTTACATCACACTGGGTTGCTATTTTCTCAGTTTTTGGCAACTTTCTAGGAGGATCATTTTGTTTTAATATGATCATAACTTAAAAATATCCACTGTTTTTGTGTAACCCTTAAGGAGAAAGATGTGTTATAAACTGTGAACATTTGTGTCTATGTATCAACACACTGGTATGAAGTGTCCAATCATTGTTTAGCTCCTCCTCCTCCTCATGTAGACTGACTACGAGCTCCGTCAGGATGAGAGCGCACAGTGCAGCTCTGTGCACCAGAAGGCAGAGGTGCTGATGGCCCAGCTTCACATTTAGACAAAAAATAGAAGAGGAAATAAAAGAGGAAACACGCAACAACTTTATTGGCATGTTTGGGCTGTGATGACTAAAGAATTTTTTTTTTTTTTAAATTAAGTTTCATCTTGAGATAGAGCAGATACTTAAGGCAAAAGATGCTCAATTGTTCAGTGCTTTTAGCTGCTGAGGTAATGTTAATGTGTATTCCCCTCTCATCACAAAGTGGTCTAATTATAATTACACTTTACAAAGTACATAGATTTAAATAAAGAAGCTGCTGTGCTACAAGGTCACAGAAAAACTGTGAATCTATAATCACATCATCGTATTCTCTTGATGAAAGTCTGAGCATCAGCCCTTTATTGTACAGCTGAAGGCCATATCTTATAACACTGAGATACTCATATTTGTAAAAACCTGCATAGAATCTCTTTACTTATCTACTTTACTGATCAGCCTGTTGGCCAGTACTCTGCACTGATTTATGCTCACACTCAGACACTTAAAACAGCTGACAGTGAGAGGTTGTGCTCTTTGTCTCACCTTTTTCATCCCACCAATAAAGTCTTCGTCAGGCACTTAGCAGGCTGGAGCTGTGCAGCTGAAAGAGTTGTGATATCAGAGCAAATCTTAGACATTTTCTCAGCCCTCTGTATTTCAGTTGCTGCTTCCTGTGAGTAAATTTAGCCCCACACATAATTTGCCAAACATCTGTGTACTAACTGGAATTATGTTTGCAGCCAGACAACATTAGATCACTGTATCGTGTTATCAGGAAGCGTTGGCGACTATTGGAGCCCTCAGCAATTTCCGTGGTGTAACTGCTTGAGGTAGAGGGCTCTGACAGGAGCTTTTAAGAGGCAGAGAATCCATTAGACAAGGGTCGCTACAAAGTGGCCAACTATTAAAAATGCAGCAGCACCATTATTCCCTGACCCGGCCTACAACTTCTGTCTCCTTCACTGCATTGCTCTTTATTTCCCTTTAGATCTATATCTCTCCCCTTTTTTCTCTGTTTGAATTCTTTTTGCAGGCGCCATCTGTTCTCTTCTTTTGATGTATCTCACTCTGTTTTCCTTCACATTCCATTTTCTTCCTCTATCTTCCTTCCTCCACATATTTTCTATTACTAAACTGGCAGGGGTGAGATTTTTTTTTTATTTTTTTCTTGGCGTCAGTGCATGCTGCTGCTGCTGACCCGCTGAAGCTCTTTCGCTCCTGTTCAACATGGCAAGGCACCGGTCAGCGTCCGTCCGCTACTGTACTGGGACAGGAATAGAACAGCCCACAGAGAATAACAAATGGACATATATGGGTGGTTAGGAGAGTCCCTTTTAAGCAGTAAAAACCTACCCAGGCCAGGCACACTGAACAGATGGTAGGGGAGAGAGAGAGAGTCCAGAACACAGTGGGAGCAGGGGAGAGAGAGAGAGAGAGAGAGAGAGAGAGAGAGAGAGAGAGAGAGAGAGAGAAAGGGGGGGCTGCGTTGTGTATTAGAAGAAGGCAACATAAGGCTACTTTCTGTTCTCTGTATTAGCATACGATGCTATCAAGAGCAGATTCAGGCTGAATAGCTGGGTCTTAAACAACAAATGTAGAGTTGGTTGTAAAACTGCAGCTGAAGCAGCGAGGCAGATGTTTGAGGAGAAACAGAGCATGAGCAGAATGCATGTTGTGCTATAAACCCCATACACTGTTTACTTTGCACACACTCACTATTCACTTCCTATGTGTGTGTGCTGCATTATTTATGGCTGCTGTTTCTGCTTAGTAGTTTATCACTGACAAGAGGAGGTGCCAGAGTTTGCAGGGACACACGGTGGGAAATAGGTGACACCAAAGCTATCTGGTTGTTTAGTTTTTTTAGGCACTTTTTGACTCCACACACGCATACCTTTAAGTCTTGCGTGTCCCCCTTCCCCTCCTTTCCCTCTGATGTTTACTCATCACAGATAAGCCAACTGCTGGCCACGTTTATCTAGCGCATAATAGAGAGTAATTGAATGTGAAAAGCTCATTTTTGAAGGGATGAAATATTCTATTTAGATGTCCGGGCGTGTCCGCATGTGTCATTACTTTGATATCAGCTGAATGCTGTTTCTCATTAGCCTAATTAAAGCTCCTCGTGTGCCACTGAGCATATTAGCACACTGATCTGCAGCAAGCTAATGATCGGCTGGATGATAATGTGACTTTTTTTCTCTTCTTTTTTCGGCTCCTCTTTTATCTGGCTCTTACCGATTAGCATCAAAGATTCACATCCTTAGTCAATCTTCATCTCAGCCTGAGATGATAGGGAACTTAGAGGACTGAGCTGCATCCACAGTCAAAAACAACGTCTTACAGCTGAACTTAGGCGTGTGTGTAAAGCAACGGGAGATGTGTAAGTAGAGAAAATCGTGGTGAGATAAGAAGAATCCTTAATAAAATGTAATTAATAGTTAAAGTATGTGTCAACTAAAGATAAGTGAGAGTGTCTGAGCTATCTTATGAAGTGACCATTTAACTCAAAGTATAATTTATAGACTTCCAGCTTCATGGCAAAGGTGATACCGATATCTATAAGAGGGACTAAAGAGTGCCATGAATGCCAGATGAAAATCCTCCAACCTCATCACCAAATGCCCAAACATCTCATCTATAGCATCTCCATGGTAAGCAGGGGTTTCAAAATAATTCTTATGGAAATGAAGAGTTGGCTTGTTGATGTGGAACAGAAAAAGACTTTGTCTATATTGGGTTGAAAATGGGGTTGTGGATTTGAGTTCTGTTTGAAAGTAGCTGGCTTCTAATTTAATCTCCCCAGTTTTGTTTTAACCTTAAACCTTAAACATGGCTTTTGCTTTGTTTTACCCTAAACCTGACCAATCAGGTGGTACCTCATGATTCACATCGCGCAGTCAGCAAAAGGAAAGTCTTGTAAAGGAAGGTATGGAGCCAGATTGCTCAAAACATGAAATAGAAATAAGTAAAGGGTGACCCAGCAAAGTTCAGGATGAAACATTTCCTTATTTATTATCTATTCTGATTATAAGAAGTATTGCACATTTCATTGATCTGACATCAGATACTTCTTAAAATCAGAATTCCTATTTGGATAGCAAAGGAAGTACTAATGTCATAAACAAACGCTTCTCTGTGGAATGAAATTAACCCACATCTAATTTATACCTGAGTGAAGAAAATTATATTTAAATTTAATTTTATCATGTAATACATCATGAAATGTTTCATCCTTAATTTTGCTGGGTCACCCTTTAAAAACTTTCTTCATGACCAGCATGAGGAATGTGTTCATCTCCCCGTTGCCTCAGAAAAAAACTTGCAACAACAATCATTAGCAACAGTATTTTATTCTGTACCTGGCATACAAGATTCTCATAATCTCCTGACAAGCATCTGTTTTCAATTTGGCAGTCAATTTAAGATGCAATATTCCCAGTCTCACTTTCTACACAGTCACTGCCACCTCTGTCCTGCACCAATGCTGCGCTCTAACTGTCAACCCCACCACCTTCTCAGCAGCACATACAGGCCCTCACTATGAAGGTTTTAGGATATTATCTCATCACTTCTCAATTTTCTATGTAAAAATAAATCTGTGAGGCGAGGAGGAGTTGGAGCCAAGACGCCAAACACAATCGATGTTCTGCTGCTGCTGCAATAAACATTTTGAGCCATTATGGGAGTTGTCTGACTGAACTCTGTGAAAGGTTTTTTTAAAACAGGGTTTCCTGCAACATGTCCACAAATGTTTTCTGTCGACTAACAAACCACACACTTTTAAACAACATCATCTTCAAATACTGTACATATTACTCTGGTAGTGGATTTGATCTACAGCTTGCCCCCCCAGCTCAACCCTCTGGTTAATTTTAACAAATGTCACAGAGGACTCACAATGCAGCTGTGCTCCAGCATTAACCCTCCCCCTGATCCCCTCAAACCCTCTTACAGCCATGATTAAGGGCCACTAGGCTCACATAAGAGGGCGCGCTGTCCCTCCCTGCCCCCTGCTAATGCACACTAACTGTACCTATAGCCCATTATGGAGGCCGAGTATGAGCTATTCTCTGTTTAATAGCCGCACATTTACACACAGTCCGTCATCCGCCTGAGCATTGTTAGTTTAAGCTAGTCATTTCATAACTGCCTTTGTGTAAAGGTGGTGTGCATTAGAACCTTGCATGCATAAGAATATCTTTCTAGAGACCGCTGTTGTAAAGGAGTGCACACAGAAAGACACACAAACACACACACACACACACACACACACACACACACACACACACACACACACACACACACAGATGATTGATTTCCACAAGAGGAGAGGCTCCACTCGCTGGAATCAAGATTAATAAGAGGTCATTTACATCCCCAATTGGATCAGTTAGAGAGAGAGAGAGAGAGAGAGAGAGAGAGAATGAGGGAGAGAGAGAGGGGGAGAGAGGGAGAAAAATCAGAGAGATGGAGAGAGAGAGAGAGAGAGAGAGAGAGAGAGAGAGAGAGAGAGAGAAAATGAATGGAAAGAGTGAGAAAAATACATTCAATTTACACAACAGGTAAGACTTCTCTCTCGTTTATAGCTCCGTTAATACGTCAACGCTTTACAGCGTTTCTTGAAAACAAAAAACGCAGAGAAAAAAATCTGTTTATACGGAAACGCTGAAGGACTGAAAACGATGTAGTATGCATACATGGCCTGTAAGTGGCGATATAACTGTAGAGTCTTTTGGTAGTCTGCTGCCGAACAAGAGGTGGGCAGATCATCTGGCGTATAAATTAAATGCATCTTATCTGAGTGCAGAAGTGGAGCAACTGATGAACATTTTGTTGAAAGGCAGTCAGTAGATTCAGCAGCACAAGCACGACATGGTAAGTCCGCCATTTGACCGTCCTGTTCGCAAAAGTTCCCACAACAAAAGTGGAATGCGCACGCGCAAAACAGAGTGTGACGTCAGCATTTTCACTAAAAACGCTTGCTTGCCGTTTATATGGTAACGGAGGCAGCAGCGTTTCAGAAAAATTCCACTCTGGAGGGCGTTTTAAAAAAGTCGTTTTAGGTCGGCTGAAACGGCGTTTCCGCATAAACGAGAGGCCGAAATGCAACGAAACTTCTGCGTTTCACCTTAATACCGTTGTCGTATAAATGGGGCCTGAAAATCCTTCACACACAAAAACACACACACATACATAAATACATACATGCACACACAAGATACAGAGTAGCAAATTTGGATCAAACACTGGGCTGATGTCAAGGTTCGTAAAGATGTATAACAGCTGTCCTACCACACACACACACACACACACACACACACACACACACACACACACACACACACACAGACAAACCTGTTCCTTTGGGACCTGGAGAGCTTTAATGACAGCAAGCTGCACTGAGATGGGGTCAGGCAGGGGAGTCACTGTTCAGAGGCCACACACACGTACATGTTCATGCACACAGAACACACAAGCACTTACACAGTCTATGACTCACACACACACACACACACACGCAAGTGAGCAAATATATTCAGCCCACTCTCGTGTTGCTGGACGAAGTTAGAGGCTCATTCATAGTCACGGATGCAACGCAGACAAAACATGCAGGTTTTATTCATACATGCATATGTACACACACACACACACACACACACACACACACACACACACATATGTACACACACATGCAGGCGCAGCCGAGAGGGAACACTGGGGAAGGTAGGATCCAATTTGATTTGACCTTGACAGCAGAATGAGGAGGATGGAGGGATGGGGTGTAAGAGTGAAGTGATAGTTGGGGGTAGATGCCTGTTGCAGAGACTTGAGGGAAATGAGATGACCGTGAGCTGATAGAGATAAATCAGGGAGGAAGACACAGCAGCGTGACACGGTGACATCTGCGCACATAAAACGGTGCGACAGGCCTGCGTCAAACGTTGAAGTTAATCTAACATACATGTGCATGCAGCATGATGCCTCGTGTAATGGAGCTACAAATCACCCAGTGACTTTTATTGGATGCCTCTAGATACACTGACAGGGCTGATTAGACAGGCAGTTATTTTCGTTATTGCTTGAAATTTATATGAGATATAAACTTAAGTTCATTAACAATTCAAATCAATCACAACTATTTTTGCAAGAATTATTATGCAGATTTAATCCAACCGCAATATCATCTATGATAAAAGCTGGGGGGAAAAAAGCCCAAGCTGTCGACGTTACTGTGGGTGTTATTTGTTAGAAAATTGCATTTATCAGAAGATTAATTCAGATTTTGTCACTTTCGTTTATTCTATTCGGGGAAATATATAGGTATTAAACAAACACAACACTTCTGCCACAAGATAATTACCATATAGAGCCTTGAAGTTCCTCTCATTAAAAAGAAATTTAAAAACAACAGCTTTTATTATATCAAGTAGCAGACAAGCATACACTCCTCCAGATTAGCAAACAAAGAGGCTGCTCACCATTGTAACTAAATCACAGATGCGTATTAACAAACACTTCCCAGCTTCTGTTTGTTCGTCTTGAAGATGTCCTTAAAAACATCAGACAGCTTCCAGATGTGCGTGTGTGTCGACGTGCTGCAAATGCAGTCTGCACACATCATCTGCAAATGTTCTCTGGAACTAATTAGAAATGTTCATTTTATTTTCTTAACTTCAGCTGCTGCTGTGATGCTGATGCTAACTAAAATAAGGCTGCTTTTTAGTCAGCTTTTCATTAACACAACTGGACGACGAGGATCTTATCAGATCTAAAAGCTCCAGACAACTACGGAAAAATGGTGTCAACACTCACCTGTTTTTTCTCTAAGTTTAATACAACACACGCCCTCACCATAAGTGACATCCAGGGCTGGTTTGAATAACCGATAATCAAGCAAATGATGTAATCGTCATAAACTAAAAATATCCCAACTTGTGGCAGTGAGACATGTGTCATAAAAAGTTAACAAGCAGTGAAAAGTGAAACCGTTCCAAAATGAGGACAAAAAGCAGACACTCCTCTGATCTCTCTTTGTGATCTGCCAGGCGGCACTAACACCTTTTTTTCAACATGACACGTTTGACATTGCATCAGTTGTGATGCACTTGAAATGTATTTTTAGAGTGTTCAGATTGTTAAAAAGGATATTTATATTTCCTCATAGTCACTTTTCTTTTAAAAGTGAAACCACAGACAAGCCTTTGGAGAGCTTTTTGTGATGTTCTCAGGTTTGTCTAAAGGAAGAAAAGGTAAAAAAAAAATATCAGGTTGGAAATTCGCTGGATGCTCTGTTTTGAATTCCATGCATGTGTTGTTGGTTTAGATAACAGCGTTCTCCAGGTTCACACACAATGTGCTGCTATTGGCCTTTGATCGCATCATCCAGTCTCTGTGTGGTTCAAAGTTCAACATATTTTTAACAGTGGAACAACAAATTTCCTTACCTGCTCTTCCCACACTGCGTCCACCCAATAGCATGATCTCTATTCTCATCGCATCCCACTCCTACTCTTTTATCTTTGCCTTTCTCTCCATCTCTCTTGCCTACTGACATGAGCACATTTACTAAATATTGCAGCACAACCTGCCAACTCCTCACACTTACTATCACAGGGAAGGGAAAAACAAATGAATCACAACAGACTAAAGGGAACAGCGGGCCAGGCGATATGATGCAGGAGCAATCGATCAGGCCTCGGTAATCCATTTTCCTCATCTTGGTGGGAGAGGACTGAAGAGTAGGAACTATCTTTAGTGAGCTAACGTATGAACGCTTTACTTGAGTAAGCAAGTTTAAATAAAAACTGACAGAAAAATGACACAAAGTGTACACTACAGAGGCCTTTCAGGTTTTTCTAATCATGGCTGCAACATCCTAATGTGGGAGAGTATGCCCAGTGGGAGGATGGGGGAGGCTAAAAGGGGGAGGGACAAAGTAAGAGAGAATAAAAGTCTGCGGGAAGAGAGGGGCCTCATGCCCTGAACTTGAACTTGTAGCTGGTGGGGTTGGAGAGGAGAGGATGGGGTCAAGCGCTCGGTGTGGATGAAAAAGAAGGAAAAAACCCAGCTGAGTGACACCAATATCACCCCACTTAGAGACAGATGGGGGACAGGGGACGTTTACCATTTAGCGAGCTGTCTTAAGAGGCAATTTTACCATCAATTCCCAGGGTTTTTAAGCTGCTTCACCATGGAGACTAAAGTGAGTAATTGTTGGTCTATTCTGGCATGGTTAAGCACACATACTCTGGGGATTTGCTCCAATTAGACCCCTTTTCAGGCCTTTGGACATGAAGAATTAGGTGGAAATAAAACACTTGTAACCATTTGAAAATGGAGTTTTGTCTCCATGTGGTACTGATTTGGAAGGACGTTTAAAGAGACAGCAGACAAAGAAGATTTCGACTTGATTCACGGTGGTTTTGAGACATGTCAAAGCTGAAATGCAATGAGAATTTGCATCGCACCAACACGCTTCAAAATAGGTCAACCTGACTGACCATCCTACCTTGGTCTGGAGATAGTGGGGGTAGTAGTAGGTGTAGTGGGGGTACATTGGCTGCTGCTCCAAACGTTTTCCCATGTAGCTGGAATCCGACTGAAGGATGCTGGAGGCTGGAGATGAGGAAACTCGCAGGTGTGGGGCACGATCACTCCAAGGGGACTGGCAGGCTGGCCGGGATCCTTCAGACGACTGATTCCAAGAGTGGAGGATGCAGAACAAGGACGCTCTCCTCTTACTGTAGTGTTTGTGTGACAAACCACAGAAGAAGGGATGGATGGTACTTGTTTTTTTTCTTCTTTTTTTTTTTCTTTTTTAGTCTGTCTGCTTGTCTGGGGGCTCACAAAACCATTCCTCCCGAGGGTCTGGAAAAGAGACGAAGAGAATCCGGAGTGGCAGAGGAGGAAGGAGGGAGAAGAAAGGAAGATATGAAAGGATAGAAGGAGGCAATACAGGAAACAATAGGGGGGATTGAAGAGCAGGATGGAGAGAGGTTAGAAGGAGAGGGGAAGAAGAAGAGGAGGAGGAGGAGGAGGGAGGAAGGGATGGGATCTGTTTGCCGGTTCCTTGCTCTCTCCGCTCTAAAAACCAGACTTCTTCTTCTTCTTCTCTGCTGCCCTGAACATGCCCCTCAATTTTGCTTCCCGGTATCTCTCACTCTTGTCTCTCCCTCTCTCTCTGTGGCGTCTCTATCTCTCTTCCTGTGTATCCGTTCCCCTGTCTCGTTCTTCCTTCCTCCCTCTCTCTCTCTCTCTCTCTCTCTCTCACCAGACGAGACCCTGATCCCACCGGGAGCTCGGCTGTATCCTGGAGAACACACACTGTCCTCTGCTCTCGAATCCTCACAAGACAGTTAAATCAGCGATGAACTCACGGATGGATGTGGAGCTTGGAGAGAGGTGGAGGAGGAGGAGGAGGAGGAGAGAGGGTGGTCTGGAGCTGAAGCTGTGACTGCCTTTTTTCCTCACTCTCTCTCACTCTCTCCCTCTTTTGTTAAGCTCCGGGGGTAGATAGGTAGATACGGCAGGAGCCTGGCGTGGAGGATGAGCAAAAATAAAAAGGAAAAGCCACGGTTAAAAACTCCTCGCGCTCAGGGAAGAAGGAGATAGCCTTATCCAGACGCTCACTCACACTGAGGAAAATCCCTCCTGATCCACAAGGTGCCTCCTCCAACTCTCCTCTCCTTTCTTCTCTGCAATCCCTCTCTTTCTTCTCAAGCTCTCTCTCCCCTGACGGCTTGCTTCCCACAGCGCCTGGCAGCCGTCACTGTGTGTCTATGTGTGTGTGTGTGTGTGTGTGTGTGTGTGCGGTAGTTGTGGCAGCAGCGGCGGTGGTGGTGGTTGTGATGTGTGCGTGTGGTGTGTGACTGTGCATGTAACTGAGAGAGGGGAGTGTGTGTTTGTGAGGCTGTTGCCGTCTGCTCCACTCTGCGTGCTGAGGCATAGAGGGGGCTCGGCTTCAGCGCAGCAACGCTCCTCCCTCCCTCACTCTCTCTCCCGTCTTCCTGGCTGCGTCTGTGTCTCTCTCCCTCTGTGTTTTTCATGGAGCTATAGAACAGTGGGAGTGGTTGGTCCTGCCCTCGTTCGTCCGTTCAAGCCCCGGGGTGTGCATGTGTCTGTGGGAAAGAGAAACTGAGTGGTAAAGAGAGGGAGAGACAGAGATGGGCTGTTCTTCCGACAGAAAGGCGGAGCTGAAGGAGGGAGTATGAAGAGCAGGAGCAGGGGGTAAAGGGTCAGAAGAGGATACACGAGGAGAAGAATTTGGAAACAGAGAGGCCCCCCTACTGGCACTCTATGGCTGCAGCAATGTGACTTTATCTGTAGTTTTTAACAGCTTATTCTTGAATATGAAACATAAGTAACTCTCATTAACTCCACTGTTCTATGAAACAGCATCTCAAAGTTACTATATCACATAAATCCATGGGTGCACATAAGTTTTAACGATCCTCCACAGCCGTGTCCCCGGATGCCCCGCAGCACACCAGAGACACTCCATTCACACACGCCCAGTGACGGGCCCATCACACAGCGTGCGTGTAGCGCAGTGGTTGTGTGGCACAGTGACCCACTGACACAGTGCTGCCTGTTATGTGATGTAACCAGGTTTAAGTAGTGCTCTTACATAAGCACAGTGAACCATGCATGAAAAGGCTGTTCTGCCCTCTGACTGCAGCTGTGCGTGAGTGTGTGTGTGTGTGTGTGTCCGTGTGTGTGAGAGGGAGATGAGGGCCGGCAGACAATGCAAGTTCACAGCAGTGGAAAAGAGGCACGGGAACAGAATGCAAACACAAAAGCACCTCAAAGATAAGGGCTTTTTATCCACGCGGGTAATTAAACTACTTTGAGACCATGCAGCAAACACAAATCGCTGTCTTTGTTCTATTGAGTGCACATCTGAGTGTTCTGGTCACCACATTTCTATCATCGGATAGAAATGATGGACCAACAAACTATCTTCCAATGCAACACCTAAAAACTGCAAAAAGATGAAGACGCAACACGTTGTGTCAATAAATTTCTCTGATTTTCAGGTCATGTAAGGACACATTCAAAACACACATGGGAATAAATATTATCCAGATTACAGCGCACATCAAAGAAAATAAGGAGCAATTAAAATGACACCTTCTCCTCATACTAACAAGTGTGAAATATGCATAAATACCCTAAAGGGATAATCAAATGCTACTCCAGATTTGACAAGCGGGTAAACACTATTCAAACCACTGATGTTAAGATGTGTGCAGCTTACGACAGGAATGGCAAATTTTCTGCAGTTGTTTAAGATTTCAAACCAGCAAAGGACACTTTCACTTGACACTTACTGCAAAAATTTAACACGTCTGAGCAAAAACATGTAATGCTAAAACCAACAAAACCAACAGGCAAGCCTGGAAGTCCTGTTTTACAGTGTTTTTTCTCTGACTAATGTATGTAGGACGCAGTAATTTCTTTGACATTTTGAGCTTTACGCCTCTTCTGAAGACTCTAAGTTCTCTTGTTGACAGTCGCTAAACATAAACAGTCTCTAAAGTTTAACCTTGAGTTGAGCTGATTCATTGTTGGTAGCGTTTACAAGGCTTTTTAAAGCAATTTGATGAAGCGTGTAATAGCATGTTTATGCTCATAATTATCAACAACAATGGAGCTGGATGTTCCTCACCACTTAAAGGAGTGTAGTAAGGAAGTGAGTCACCACATAAATTGCAGCTTCTGTTACACTGAACAAACTGGAGGTAGTGTGAAAGGGAAAAGATGAATTTAAATTAAATTTAGAATAATGTAAACAGACATTTTAGAATTATAAGTGCTGTGAAACTGTTCAAAAAGGGCTGCTGATACGATTTTTACTACAACTGAATTATGGATATTTATTATCCATGTTGTAATGATGTCAACTTGGAAAAAGTCAGTCTACTCTGGAGAGTAGGTCCAACACAGACAAGAGATGCAACAATTAACTGTTTTCACCAATAACCACGTTTAAAAAGGTAATGTTTAAATATCTATAAGCACCCCACAAAACTGGATGATTCTGTCCTCACTCTTAGAAAAGGTCCAGTACAATATTTTTGTCAGTTTGCATGTAACAAAAACAAACACCATGCAGCAGAATGCATCTCCTTCATCAAAAAATATGGAGGCTAGACGACATTAGTTTCACTATGACAGAGAACAAGACCAAACTTTGTATCTACCAAAAAAAATAAAAAAGAATTAGAGAGTTAAATGTGTAAGAAACAAGAAGGACCAGGAGTTCTTCAAGACGTCAGATCTCTGGGTGCAACACCGAAAAGAAGTTGTTGCTGAACACATCAAACATGATGCAGCACCTGCAGTACAGGCACGGTAAAGGCGACATTGAGTTCATAGGATATCAAATAAAAACCTTTCACTTACAATCAGTGGTGTGGTAATGAAAGTTAGCCTTTCAGTGCAAGTAACAAAGATCAGTGAAGTGGCACATCGTCTAAAGAAGACATTACAGACCTCTCAAGGGCTCCAGTCAGTGACTGTTTGCTGCTGCTTCCTCTTGTCTGCTATAAACACTGAGCATTTTAGGTGAAAAAAAAATACCAGGTGTAAAACACTAACAGGTGGTTGTATACTTCCAGCTCTTTACCAATGAAATTCAGTTTAAAAAAATGCATGAGAGATTTAAAGTGATTTTTAAAGTGAAATCTACAAGCAAATAAAAACACAGTTGTAGGAGAGATTTTGTGAAGCTACAGGCTGTGAGTGTTCAAATAGACTTATTAAAATTCTGCGAAAGATCTTAAGTTTTTTTCTACAATAGTTTTGTGAACTACAAACTTTTGTGATAAAACTCCCAAGCAGCCAGGTCTTTCAGCCAATGTGTGGCTTCTATTAAAGTGCAAAGTGACAAAAGAATATTTTTTTTTTAATTTCATTGTGATTTATTACCACTCTGAAATGGTTGTTTATGCTTCAAAGGGCAGAAATTGCTTCACTCAAAATGATAACTAACTTGCTTTTCTTCATTAATTTTGACTTTAATATTTGATCACAATATATGTGGTAGAGGGATGAATGTTAATTGATACATCAAGCAGAATTAGATTGCTAAAACATGCCTCAAACATTAACGAAAACAAAGAGCATCACGCAGGTGGAAGCACTGTGGTACGTACAGATACAGCTTACATGCAAACTTGAAACAAGATTTATTTATTTACAGTATTCACTGTGCTTTATTTAGGGGTTTGTGTTGTCCCTCCTGTACTACTGTAGCATCTTTAAATGATTTAAAGCTCAAAATAATGCATATTTTTCTTATGCTGATGTTTTAGAAAACTCTTATTTCAGCCTCTGTCCAAAAGGTTCCCCGCTCCACAAACCCCCTTCCCTCTGATTGGCCAGCCAACTGGGGAACTGTTGGGGGGCAGAGCTATAAGCAGCCCTTGCCATGCCAACATATCATCAACCAGTACAGGAGATTCTTATGCGATGACTTCATCATTTCAGGAAGTCTCATAAAGATATTGTGCTATTGTTCTTATTAAAAAAATGGAATTTGAGCAGTTCACAGACAAGGATTTCTTGGATTCAGTATGAAGATCCAGAACTGTAAATTTACATCCATGTTTAAAATGAAGGAAAGCATAAGACCCCCTTTTTCAGGTCCAATCAGCCAGTTTTAAGCACTTTTTTTAACAGGTTGTTTGAACAGCTTCTACTGTTATATGTAATTTGGGGTGCTCGCTCATTTGGCTTCCTTTAAGAGAAGCTCTTGGGTGCATCTTTTAACCTGTGCAAACCCTTTGGAGCACATACAAGTCAAAATAGTGAATGAGTTCGTTCGTGATCTAAGTTGATTATGGCCTGAACTTCACAAAGATTTTTAAGTATGTTGCGTGGCACCTGTGAGTTAAAGCAGGTTATATTGATTACACCCCACTCACAGTCAAGAAGTGTGCATCCCTGGTTCTTTGCAGTCTGAGGAGTTACATGAACACAGAGCTAAGTAGTACGCTGGAATCAGCAGCACGGTGTGTTGAATGCCAAACAACAGGAAGATCAAGCGTGTGTGTGTGTGTGTGTGTGTGTGTGTGTGTGTGTGTGTGTGTGTGTGTGTGTGTGTGTGTGTGTGTGTGTGTGGTATCTATGAACAGCACACAAGCCTAAGTTTTCATGAGAAATTAGGATTCTGCTGACAGCACAGTTTGGGAAAACAAAGAGAGGGAATGGTTTCTTCCAACATACACAGTGCAGTCCTATTATGAGAGGCGCAATCTTTACATCTGGCTCCATACTCTGCTGCCATAATAAAGCTCCCTAATTATCTTGTCTAGTGACAAGACGGCCATAATGGTAGTGGTAAATACACACTGGTTAATTGCATTCATTTTAATATCAAACAGATTTAAGCACCATCTAATTGCCTACTTGTTTCTGAAGACTGAAGATTTTCTTTAGAAAAAAAAGCAATTTTCTAATGCTTTCCCTTTTTTTCAGATCAAAAAACCACCAGACAAAAACTGACAGCTGGAGCAGAAATATCAAAGTGTTTTCATTGACACTGTGTGTTCTTAAAGCCCTCGGTCATCAAAGCAGGTTTCAAATGGAGCAGGAAAAAGCCATGCTGTGACTAAGGCATGTGTTCCTCTCATCGCTGACCACCAGATGTGCTACAAAACACTGAGTTCCAAAAAAGAGCAGTAAAAATCCTCACATCTTCACTCGCGTACAGCTGGGAAAACAGAAGAGGTCATGATGACGATAGTTCTGTTTTACAGGAGCTGCTCTGGTCGCTTTTCAAGGAAAACACAGGCCAGGATGTCATCTCACGCACCCACCCACACACACACACACACACCCACACACACACACACACACACACACACACACACACACACACACACACACACACCTCACACTGTTGTATCCATGCACAGTAGATTTACAGTGTTAAATGGACTATTACATCCAATTGCCACACACAGCATGAGCAAATTTGTCTCTTTGCAAGTTTCCAGAGATCCAAGCAGACAGGCTGCAGCGAACGTGGAGCAAACTGTTTTCGGTTTCGTTGTTGTAGGAAATTGAATAAAAAGAATTCAGGCTCAAACATATTTAGAAAATTGAGAGTATCTTTGGTAGTGCTACAATAATTTACATTAAACTCAAGCTGCATGTTGACACAAGCCCACACAGATGCAGTTTGCTGCAGAAGGTTTAGAAAAGCGTGTTCCCAGAGCTCGCTGTAGGTCATGCAGTTGGGCTGGTTTGCCATTGATTGTTATCTAGGAGACCTGGTTCCTCTTTTGTGCTCTTGAGATTTATTTTTCTCACCAAAGAGTTTGTGGTGGAGACATATGCAAGTTACCCAGCATTAGAGTGTTAAACCGCTGAATATAATGTAATGCAGTGAATTGATGAAGAAATTAAGCCACTAACTTCACAGAGAAAGGAGAGACTGAAAGACAAATCATCCCCTGTGGTGTCAAAAGACTCTGACAGACTCACATGATCACAAGACGAGAATCACAAAACCAACGACGACAACCAAAACACATCCCAACACATCTGTGAGGTGTGGCAGCTACAGGCCTACCTGTGTGTATGCACAGGTAACACTGTATGCTGATGACATCAAAAGAAGAGCCATTGTGGGGTGGAATGTTTAAATGTATGGTGAGTTGAGGGAGGTCTGAGCTAAAAGTTTGTACTCAAAAACATCAACATTTTTGTGAGTTTTTGAATGATTTGTGTCAATATCATCACCAACATGATCTGGGTGTCAGAATGATCACTGAGCATTATTCTTCTGCATTGTAGTTTAAAGAGAGAGTGAGAGCGTCAAACTAAGGGGTGTGACACAAATAGATGCTGATCTAGTGGGGAGTATATGGCAAGCTACTGTATCTTAACATTTAAAAGCTAGACTGGATACGTATTGCAGATATCTGTAATTAAATTTCGCCTTGTCAAAAAAAAAAAAAAACAACATTTCAGATATACACAAATACATTCTCCCTATCCACAACTATCATTTCAGATATCTAACATCACTCTGACTAGGCAAAATTATGTCACTTTTTCCATTCATGTGTAAGGGGTTTCTAGTTACACATATCTACAATGTTATTTCGGATATCCAAAATGTGGTTCTGCAAATGAATTGTAGATATCCATAATTCAAATTTAGGATATCTCTGATTACATTTTGACTAGGCAGAATTAAAAAAAAAAAAAAAAAGATATATTTAATTCAACATAATTCAAGACATCTACCTATCCCTTTTTGGATATTTTAAATCAAATCTGACAAGGCGAAATTAAATTGTAAATGTCTGTAAATGGAATGATGACTAGCCAAAATGTAAACAAAACACATAAAAATGTATACATCTCAAAATGGAATTAGGAATTAGGGATAGTCATAATTCATCTGTAGATATCTATAATCACTTTATAAATATCTTAAAATGGATTTTGATGGCAGATATTTGAATCTAATTAAAGCCAATTCTGTCTAGTCCAAATGTAATTATAGATATCCTGAATTCAAATTTTGAGAAGGCAAAACGACAGTGGAGATATCTGTAATTATGACAAATTTTGCCCGCCTCCCACTGGTCGTTGTTCAAATAATCAAATCTAAGGAAATCTGCATGCTATACAGATCACACTGTTGGCCTTTTGAGTTCAGGTTTTTTTTTCTTAATCTGGTAAATCTTCATTTCTTCCAAGACTTCTTTCACAGCTTCCTGTACAACGACGTTCTCTTCTGCACAATAAGCAGAAGTTGTGTGTACTTATTTGTGTGCCGTTTTGGGGTCACCATGTTGTTACATTTTAATGCCATTAGAGGGCGATTTATTTGGAGGTGCTCTGCATAAAGGGTGAGCCTTCTACTGAGAAACACTGAGTTTCTCCTGGCAGATCAACAAAGAAGCCACACGATAGAAGAATCTTAAATCCCACTTTTATCTGTTAAGACACAACAAACGCTGTTATTGCGAAAAAGGGGAATGAAGTATCTTTCTGTTTGATTATAGCAGGGAGAAGAAATTACATATTTCTGAATATCCAAAATAGAGTAAAACTTCATGAATGACGTTTGAGATATCTTTGGTTTAAATTCTGCCGAAACAAAATTGAATTACAGACATCTGTACATTTGAGAAGTGTGACATGTTAAATGACGTTTTCAGAGATGTTATTCAAGATTACTGTAATTCACATTTCACCAAATCAAAATTGAATTGGATTTAACCTTGGAAGGGGACTATCAAGAGCTCTGAAAATATGTTAAAGTTACTTCATGACAAAGTAACTGAATGGCCAGCTTAGTTCAGACATTATAAAGGTTATTGGTTACTTGGAAAATTAGTTTTTCATCATCATTATTTTTTTTTCTTTTGGAAAAGACAGAATCAGTTTTTTAACAAGAACATCTCCAAGGAAATTGTGTGTGGCTTGCTGTGGTAGTCAGGAGGAGCACTATTAAAATGATCTGTAACAAATTCCACTGGGTTGATGATGGGCAGTAAGAATAAATAGACGAAGGTAAGAGGGGAGATTGAGGAAATATTAAGTTAAACAACAGAAACAAACCCTACAGTTATGGAGTATCTCTGTTGCTGCAGCATCACATGAAAATCCATTTAAAACCAATAACCACTTGTACAACATGGTACACTTAATTACACGGCTGTATCAAAATGGTGACAAATCACCTTAGGCCCACAGGCAAATCCCGCTCCTCCAATCCTCCTCCTCCTCCTCCTCCCCCTCCTCCTCCTCCTCCTCCTCCTCCTCCTCTGCGCTCAACAGCAAGCCACAGCTGACTTTAACACAAGTCATCACTTTATTAAAGAAGAAAAAAGAGCAGCGCGTTAGTGGATTCATTTGAACAATTATGCAAATCAGACAGCAGATGAAGCTTTTATTAATGTTAGAGAAGTGTTGCATCAGATAGTGCTGAAGTTCATTAAGTTAGTCTAGTTGGAGATGAATACACTCTGATTAGTCTGATGTCACTATGCTGTGTATCACATTAGCATCTCGGCTGCATCAGCGCAAAAACTCTCCTTGGATCTATTGCTCATATAGGAAACATATTTCATAACTAAGAGTGTGTAATTCTGAAGGTGCATGCATGCACTGATCGTCCTGAAATTTGTCTCACACTCCCTGTAGCACACTTTCCTAGTCCTGCCCTTCCAGCAGATGGCTTTTCATCAATAAATCTGAGTTGTCTGAGTTTAACCTTGTTGCTTCTGTGTAACAGCCTCATTTCTCCTTTGTGCCTTCTTGCTTTTTGTGTGTTGCTGGGTTTGAGTGTGCTGGCTGAGCAGCTGTGCCACTTGAACTGGATGCTCTGCCCATTTGTGCTGCTGGCTGCAGGGGTCCCAAGACGCAGCACATATCCAGGACAAGCAATCACAGACTCAGTCTCAGTCCTGGAGAGTTCGACTGCTCGTCACTGATTGAGTTCAGCTCATCACTCTGCCTTTTGTCTGAAAAACTTTGCCATTGTCAGCCTTTTCTGAGCTGCTCAAAACAGAATTAGTTGTAATATTTTGGTAGTTTTTTTCCTCTTCTGAGGTACTCCCTCTACACCTGAGCCCAGCTCAGGATTAGTGGATTTTAATTTAACTCACCCACATGTCAGGATCAAGTAGCAACCTCTAGTGTTGAAAAGCCAGAGTACTACACACAAAAAACTTAAATGAAACTTCAAAACACTTCAGTGTTTTAAAACAGAATTAATCCTAAAAACCATTCATGTTCTCTGTGCCTCATCACTTTATTACAAACAACTGAATGTTTTAAGAACTCATTGGTTTGGTTACAGCAAAACCAAGACGTAATCACAATTTGGCATAATTCAGGTGAGGCCTATTGAATGGGGAAGTTGAGAGCAGAGCTTCTGTCCTAGCTCTCTGGTTGTTTGACAAAGGGACCAAGCCATAGACCATTCCTAGCGCATAAAACCATTAAAACCGATAAGCATCTCATATTATCCCACTTTAAAAAAAAAGACAAACAAAAAAACGTGAACTATTCCTTTAATTGACAGAGCCATAAGTCAAGCTGCTTGACCCTGTCCTTACCTCGACCTCTTAACCTGTTTCTAATATGATGACTGCCACATTGTTTGAGAACACGGCTTCAGAAACCAAAGGATGACATCGCTGGGACCACACCTATATTCTAAAAATCAGTGTCACCTGTTTTTATGCTTCAGATTTAAATATTTCTGATTTCCCCTCTTTTATTAACTTTTGTCTTTGAATCACTTTCATTGTTAAAAATCTCATTCGGTTCCTCCTCTCTCTCTCCCCCTCTCTGTCCCTCCCCTCTCTCTCCCTCTCTCTCTCTGCAGGTATGGGGCTGTGAGGTGCTGGACCGTGACTGACTGACTAGGGCCCATGCTTGCTGTGGCTCCGAAGGGTAATTAATTTCTGCAAACTACCGCCACGTCTGTCGGCTTTTATAAACGAGCGTTTACGCGCTATGGACAATTTAACCACTCCACTGCGCCCGCCTTGACAGAGATGAGTAGCGAGATGGAGGAGAGAGGGGGAGAGAGAGATGAGAGAGATGGGGACGATGCTGCTGGGTGACTGATGGGAGATTTAATCAATAGAGTAAGCACATTTACTCTCATGATGCTCATCCAACATCCATATTCATAGCGTTAATTCGCTCAACGCCTACGCTGTTGCACACCACAAAATATTACAGCGCATGAAGGATTTCACTACATCTCATCAGGCCTCATCAGAGGGCCAGTATCATCACTGCTAATTGTGTGTAGCATCACGGACGCAGTGTGCTGCTCTAGTCAAATGATTTTAGTTTGATCTTTGCTAAATCACACATTCAAAATAACTAGCATCCATTACACTCCGATAAAAACACCTTCACACCCCGTACTTTTCTCATCAATGCCACTGACTGCCTTCAACTGCATGCACCACATCCTGACAGTTACTCTACATAGAGTTTAATGTCCTCCCTCAGTGACATTATTAACATGAACTGTTTGTACTGTTTACTGGAGTTAATTATAACAATGTGCAGCTTCATTTGCCATACTTACATGAATGAAACATTACATGACACGTCCTGTGGTTCAAGAACAACAGTCCTGTTTTAAAAACACAATCTCATTTGATTTGCTTCAGGGAAAAAAAAAAAAAAATCTCCATCCAGCAAACTTGAAAGGCTGTGAAGAGAAATGCTGGAGTGGCTGCGTGGATTGTACATACAGTAAACTTCAGACATATGAATGTCAAATAGCAGAATACCACTGGGAGGAAAAGTCTTCTCAGGAATTCTAAAAATCTTCTTTTCCATTTTAATTCTGCGCCGCTGTCCCTCTTCTATGCAGCTGAGAGGAGTGAAAGAGGAGCATTTGCGATTCTTTTGTTCATCGCACTAACATGTAACATAATCCACTCCAGCTCTGACAGCCCTATAGGGCATCTATAGGGCTGATAATATGTGTTGAGGGTCTTTCAGAGCTGCTTGTCTCTGCTGACTGGATCTTTACACCATCAAGGAATTAGAGCCAGCTGGAAAGTGCCTTGACTTTGCATAAACACACCCTGTTCTGCTGATCTGAAAACCTTGTTTTGTGTTACCAGCTTCAATCTCAAGTACAGTTAAGCTGAATATATCTTTGTTACCTGCACTACCTCTGATATTTGCTTTCCTGCCAAACATTTTTGCATAATGATTCTCTGCAACCTTTGGTTATTCTCTGTTGAAGCTCCTGTGAGGCGTTTTTAGCGGGATAGACTTCAGGTGACCTACAAAAGCAAAAAAGATCATAAACAACCTGAGAAATCAAATTTGGAAGTGTTGATACATTTCTTCGCTGCTAATGGGTGAATTCTGGAGAAAGATGGTGATGGCACACAGCTTTGGCTCACATTTTCTACAGAAAGATTCACAGGTATTCACTGGACTTCTCAAGAACAAAGTGAGTTGTTTTTATCAGAAAAGACTTCTTGCGCTCAGATACTTCCTCACGTCTGAGCTTATTCTCCGTGGCAGGCAGGAATAAAAAAACAGCAGAGTCAGAAAGCAAACAAGAGTTAGGCGTAAATATCTTTCTTGTGATGGAGGAGACGTTTTCAGCATCATTCTTTCTGCAAACAGTATGAAATGCTCTGTTGCAGTAGCACATTTCATTCTCATTTAGGCGACTCAAAAAAATAAAGCAGTGGAAGAACAATGTTTGCACATCCAGCAAGTTCTGTATTATTCAAGTCGTACGTTTATTGTTCAGCGCCAATACACCCAGTCAAATTCCTTGTA